>JAJEJO010000204.1:712220-772298 GCA_020662805.1 Glaucomys volans | reverse complement strand
GATAAAGCAAGTGGAGGCAGGGGAGCCACTGAAAGGTTTTAAAGGTGAGGGACTGACAGGAGGGCTACACGTGGAGGGGGAGAGTGGTGCTTCAGGAGCAGGAAGAGCAGCGTGCTCATGTTTTATCACTGCTATAGTAATTTATCACAAACTTAATGGCATAGACATTGATTTATTATCTTTTAGTTCCATAGGTCAAAAATCCAAAATGGGTCTCACTGGGCTAAAATCAAGGTGTTGGCAGAACTGCATCCCTTTCTAGTGACACCAGGGGAGAATCCCTTTCCCTGTCTTTTCCAGCCTCTAGAAGAGGCTCCAATTCCTTGATTCATGCCCTCTTCCTCCACATTCAAAGCCAGCAGCAACTGGTGGCTGCAACCCTCTGACCTCCACTTCTACCTCCTTTTTCCAGTTATAAAAGACTATGGCAATGATACTAAGCTCACCCAGATCCTCCCAGATACTCTTCCTATTTAAAGATCAGATGATTAGCTACCTTAATTACCCCTGCCATGTAACATAAAAGAATCACAGGATGGAACATGGGGAGAAGCTCTATATGGCCTACTAGAAACAAAATCATTGCAATGATCCAGATGAGAGCCTGAAGGGTGGCAAGAGACACGGAAATGGAAATGGAGTAGGGAAAGCAGTTCATGAGAGATTTAAGGCTGAAACCTTGAGAACTAAGTGGCTGGTCAGATATGGGAAGTGGATGGGAGCCTAGATGCCAGGTGATAGCTGTTACCACCGGAGAGACAGGGACCACTTGGGGAAGAAAAGTATGGTGATAGGCAGATAGGTACCTGTGAGCCACCTGGGTAGACACATCCAGGAGCATTTGGCTATGTGAGCTGGAGGGAGGACAGAACTAGAGAAAAAGAAGTAGAGACAGGAGTAGAAATCTCATGGATAAGCAAGGAGATGAACAGGCCAATCTATCTAGGCTGGTATGAATCACAGGGAAAGAACAGAAAAGCCTGTCTTTATGGATATAATCATTTTGTACTCAGCATCCAGAGAGTTAGAAATCCTAGGTGTGGGCATGACACGGGCAGGAAGGATTGTTCTCTAGGTGAATTAAGTGAGCTGGCTCCTCCTTTGCTCAGTTAAAGTCACAGGGAAATGTCCCTTATGCTGCCATAAGTTCTAAAGTTCTCCTCTAAGCCAGCCATACCACATAATTGCCTTTTATATAAATCAGTCTGATGAACTGTGTTACTATACAAAGGTTGAGGTGTGTTTCCAGCAGTCTTAACTACTATTTCAGTAAAAAATAGGCAATTGAAGTCACATTTAAGTTACCAAGAGTTTTCAATCACTCTTATAACTAATTTTGGAACTCTTTTACTAAGGCACTATCTTTATAGAAATAGAGATGGGGAAAAATAAGAAAATCCATTTGATCCTCAGCACTATCAAAACACATGTATATCATATATATCTACCTATCCATTTGATCACTTGAAGACACATACAACCTTCTCATAATACACTGTCCAGAGACGCTGATGTTCCAGCCATGCACTAGTAACATACTAAGATATTTCAGATGTATTCATTATAAATTCAAGGACCAAAGGCAAAAGAAAAAAGTATTATTGGTTGTATCCATTTTGATTTTTTCCTAATTACTGTCAAAGCAAATATCCTCCCCTGAAGCTTGTTAAAAGTCCAGAAACAGGAATTTGGGGTGGTGGTTACAATCAGAAGGGCCCTAACACCAGGTACACACCTGGAAACCCAGCTACTCAGGAGGCTAAAGCAGGAGGATGGCAAGTTCAAGGCCAGGCTGGGTAACTTGGCAAGACCCTGTCCCCAAATTTATAATTTTTATAAAAGGGTTAGGGATATAGTTCAGTGGTAGAGATCCTCTGAGTTCAATCCCCAGTATCATAAAAATAAAAAAGAGAAGAGATATTCCAGTGAATTCATACTCCTCTGACATAGGACACTGAGGAATGAAAGGATCAGTGATGTGCCAGAGGAGACTTCACTAAAGGCAGCATCAGACCTGTCTTGGCAGGCTCGACTCCCAGCGTGATCCTCCATTCATGGCCCTTTCTGAATCTCTCCTCCATACCTGACCAGTTTGCCTTTTCCCTACACACAACATATATGCTTCTCTCTGTTTCTGCCTGTTTCCCTGTATGAAATTCTAAATACCTAGCATTTTCTTTATTGTGTAGCCCACAACTCAAACCTCCAACTTAACCTGAGGCTTTAGTGAGCAGGCTTCACTAGCAAACTTCACAGAAATTCACTGGTTACAGAGATACACTGTGCTTAGCTAGAACTGATGACATAAATAACAGCCAGAAGTTTCTTTCCTAGTAGTCCCTGCATCATTCTTCAGTTGGACCTAAAAATGAATACAGAACTAAGCCAATGCTGGAAAGGTGAACCAGCAAAAATTGGCTTAGTTGGGGGGCTTTTTAAAGATGTTTTGCAATGTTCTGTCTCTACCATACAGAGTGAATCCCTCTCCCAGACACACACACACACACACACACACAGGTTGTCACTAATGACCATGCACACAGCAAGTGTCAGGCTCATGTCTACTAAATCACCTTTCTTCCTGCAAGTGATAGTGCTTTGGGATGTGCTTTTCATCCCTATTTGTGTACTTATCCTCATTATCGTGTTCCTGGTCACAAACTGTGTGTTATGCTCTAACCCCAGCAGAAAGTGATGCTCAGTTCCTAACCCAGATTATTAAAAATAACCAGACACTTCCAGCATGCCTTTGAATAGAGGAGTAGCTAATATCTACAGATATGAACCCATCTAACAGCAAAGAAGTAAGCCTTGTAAATGAGAACAAAATGTAATTGCCAACACCTGTTCCTGCCAATTCCCCCCAAAACTAGGCTTCTCACCTAGATATAAAAGAATCAGGTGTCCAAAAATACCCACGGTGTTGCCATGGTATTTCTGCTGACTGCAGATCACTAATCCTCCTCTACACCCTCTCCTGACCAGGTACACAGATACACAGAAGGGAGTTCATTCGTAGATAGGCTTGCCCAGCTCAAAGCCCTATGCCAAACTAGTTTAAAACTTGACACATGCACAGGAGAACATAAGTTGGGTTACAAACTTTTTCCTGCACTTGCTACTCAGCAAACAGTTTTCCAGCACCACTTCCCTTAGGTACCCTGAATGTCCTTTCCTGTCTCTTCAGTGCAAAAAGCAAATCAGTCCTTCTGAAGCTCTGGTCAACATCCCCTCTCTCCTTACCACCTCTAGCTCCTGTCCAGCTACACCTTTTAAACCCCTCCATTTCATAAAATGGTCAGGTGAACTCATACAAAGCAGATCCATAATTCGTTTCAACTTCCAACAATAACAAGTCTCACATTAACTTAAAATAACAAATTATTGATCAGATAAATATCAAACCCACATCTATTGCAGTTCTTAAACTATTTTCATTTTTTAAAAGGTGTGCTCTCCCTTCAGTACACCGCAGTTAGCCCAAGAATTGTTCAGAAGATCAACCAACTCACCTGGCCCGCTGGAACATTCACAACTGCAAAGCAAGTTAAACCAGGCAAGGTATTTCCTTGAAGGTTGATTGAATAATTAATTACTTCAAGGCTACCTAATATTCCCTGAAAAAAACACCCTTCTTCTCCTCCTAACTCTAGGTTACTCTTTTTTTTCCTACCTCTAGATCGAAATGACTTTTTGCCCTCCTTAGAGTTTATAATATGCACACCAATTGTGCAAAAATACAGTTCTTGCCTAACAGGGGTGAAGGAAAGCTATTTGCTATATGAAGGAATGTTGTTTGCTAAAAAGGAAGTAGAGAAACTAGTCTGATGGTCTGACTCACCATGATAGCCTTAATCATTTAACTTTTTTTTTTTTTTTTTTTTTTGGAAATGCCTGATCACCTGTTCAGTGGCTTTAGTAGTTCTTTCTAACAAAATTATCTTCCTGATAAATGTGCTACCAATTATTATTTACCTGCTCTCACACTTTAGGGGACAGATATAATTTGCTGCCCTGACAAAGTTCAGACTCCAGCCATAAATATTTTGATTAATCATAAAAGGGCTTTCTCGTATGTGTGCCTATGGCCCTTATTTAAAAAAAAATCAATGTAAGAGCACATTTGGAATTCTAATGAAAACAAAATACTAGTTTCCTGTGAATATTGTAACCTGGGTTAAAAATCCATTACTTCCCAACTATTAATCACTCATTTCTTCACTGACTAGTTCTATACACCTTCAGGCTGAGATGAAGTCATGCCTCTGAAAATTTAAACCAAGAGGATCAGAGAAGGTAAAAAAAAAAATCACTATGTTTTTGCATAGTGGATGTTGCAGAGGTAAAACTGAGAAGCCAGAAGCAAGAGCTGAGCTGTTCCTCTGTGAAATCTGAAAATGTGAAGTTATGTGGGATGAAACACCATTGTTGCTGAGTTGTAGCAGATTTTAAACTCTCCTGCTTCATACAAGAGGAGTCATACCATTACAACTGAGAAACTGTTACAGAGTATCTAATTAGTCTATTTCCCCTGAGAATCAAAGAATCAGCATTTTTTGTACGTATTTTTAAAAAGTCATAGAAACTCATTTATAGAAGACCCTACAAAAGTGCCTCTAATCTCCAAGGCTGACGACACCCTTTGAAACTGGTGAAAGTTCTGAAATTTCTCCCATGGGAAAAATAATGCACAAACAAAATTTTGTAAAAATCCTTTATAGAATGCATTGATGTCCCCTTAAAATTCATCCCAAAAGACCTTTGAGGTCCTCAAACTCCAGGTTAAGAATCTCCACTTCAGAGTAATACCTGGCCCATGCCTCAGTGCAATTCTCCCATTAGCCGATACAGAAAATTCCTCTTTGGCATTACCACTCTTCAAAGAGTGCAAGGTACTGACCTTCCAATCAACCTTGATTAAACATGATTTTTTTCTACTCTTATTCTCGTAGCCATATAATTATTTTCCCAAAGCATAGAAACAATGTTTTGGAAAATAAGAGTATGCCACAAATGGAATTATATTCCCCCATCACTGGAAATGCACAAAGAATGGGCTCTCACTTGTTAAGACGCAATACAAGAATCCAGGGAGATAAATAAAAGATTCCTGAAGTCTCTTCCAATCAGATTTCATGAATAAACTGTACTCCATTGTCAATTTGTCTGTTCTTCACAGGGATGGCACTAAGAGCTAAATACTGTTTCCTGTGAAGTTCAACCAGGGACAGCATACACTATTCTTTCATTCCAAGCATTAATTTGGGCACAAAGAAAATACATTCTTTCTAGTACCTAGTGTCTCCATTTCTTGGAAGTCACCTCTTGACTCCTATGGAGCTCTCAGGCAGTCAAAAGGCCATGTGTTTACACATGTGCTGCTAAGTCACACCACCTACTATTCTTGGCAATTCACTTATTCTTTCATTGAGACCACATATTTTTATTGACAGCCTACCATGTACCAAGCACATTCAAAAGATACAGTCAGAATTGAGGAACATCCCTGCCCTGAGAGAGTGTATGTGACCTTACAAAATCTAGACCACAACTCTGGTCCTAGAATTTCCAAATTTTCCTTTAGTTTTCCATTCATGTAAAATCTTTTCCTTTTAAAAAAAAACCACCAGTGGTGCGCAGTATTGGCCCCACACAGCATTCAGATAATTCTTCCAGGACTTCGCCATCAAGGAGAAAGATTATGACTCATTCATTTTTGGTGGAAAGTGAGAGAAATATAATCATTGCCTCATGAAATGCCAGAAGAAAATAAGGCAACACCATGAAAGACAGCCAAACTAAAGCCTGACCATGAAATTTCCCCAAGGAACACATAATATATGTGCATAGGAAAACTATAATTATATATTCCTAAAAAACTCTGGAGAAGAATAATCCCTTCTTTTTTATATATTAATTCCAATGGATCTCAGCAGTGCTAAGACATCTCTGAAGTAATCCTGGCAAGTGTTTGTTTTCCACATTTTTAAATGCTGAGAATATAATTAGCCACTTAAATGTGAATGCTAATACAACAGTTTGTGACCACACTGAGCACTCTTTGCACAACACATGATTTGATACTGATCCATGCCAAGATTTTCTTCAATAATCACAAGTTAACAAATACTGCTCATAGGAACTTCTTCTTCACTGCCAAAAAGTCTCTTTTCAGGCTTAACACTTTCTAATCCAAATATGGAGATCCAGGTGTAAACAGCTGAGAGAAGGAAAAAGGAAGGGGAAGAGTTTAAAGAGCAAATAAAGAACATCTTATGTGAGATAAACTATTATGCCAGAGAATGCTAGTTTCCCCCCAGTACCTATTCTTTCCTTCTTCTTTTGCAGTAGAACCACCAACTTTTAGCTATGCCCATGGCAGTACCAGAACAAGGATGGCATTTCCCAGCACCTCTAACAACTGAAGGAAACCACACAGGTGAGGACTGGCAAATACAATGCAAACACAAGTTTCATGGGCAACTTTAAATGTGTTGAGGATAGTAAAGCAACAAGACAAAAGCAACCTGGGTCCATGATGATCAAGAAGCCAAAACAATTGCCTAAGACTACCTGCCTGCAGACTTTGCTTAGCTGAAAGATGAACTTCTGACTTATTCAAGGTTTCTGTCATTGGTGTTTGAATTTAATCCTAACCCATTAACAGTGAACTGATTGAATCCATACAATATTTCTGTTAGGTAGGTATTACAATCACCATTTTACACAATAAGAGGCTGAAGAATAGTCCCACTGGGACTCTCATAAGCCAAAAGAGAGTCCACATATGGAAAGGAGAAGATGATAGTATGAGAAACAGGACTATCTTGCTGCAAATCATAGACAATAGAGCTAACTAGATTGTTCTAAAAGAATTATATATGGAATTATTGGGGGTAAATAGATGCCCAAGTCAAGGTTTAATTCAGGTACTTGATTTAATACTGAAAAGGAAATACCTAAGTCCCAAATGCACAACACACTATGCAGTTGTTTTCATGCCCCCTGGTTACTTCTGCTGCTACTGACCCTCCGTGCTTGGATTAAACTGCAAAGAAGTCTCCAAGCCTTGCTTTACAATTTCTTCAGAGGATCACACTAAGCCTTATCTACCACACTTAAACATTCCACAGATAATGACACCCAGGATTTGTCTCGGTTTGAAGTTCTCAAAGACCCCCAGATCATTAGAGGCCCTGTCATGCTTTGCTTTAATCACCTCCATAAGCTTCAACCAAATGACCAAAGTCATCAAAAGTGGTCATTTGAAGGGACTGCCTATTATGCATGACTCACTCACTACTTCTTCACTTATTCACATAAAATAATTTATGTGTTTTCACATTCCTTTTCTTCCATCCTCATACAATGTGGACAGTGGTTTTTCACATAGAACACTCCTTAAAATATTAACTTTGCTTGACTGAGATTTAAATTTTAAGGAAAAGCATTCACTTCTGAAAAAAAAAGAAAAAGAAAAAGACAGCAGTCCCATAGTATTTTAATTGTGGTCTTAATTAAGAATGTAGTATAATCATTTTTGCCAACATGGTTTTGAAGGAAGGTCAAATTTAATATTTATTAGTTTGGAATCTTTAAAAAGAAATGACAGCATGATTTTTAAGAACTTTAAAAAAAAACAACAAATACCAGATAATTAAGTTTTGACATCTGAACACTTATGCTGAAAATAAATTTCCATTTGTCAGGCATGGGCATTTAACTACACTCTGTCTCAATAACTTCATTAGGATGTTTGGAGGCTTCTATGGTTTGGATATTTAATGTCCTCCAAAAGTCCCTGTACCAAAGACTGAGTCCCCAGGGAGATACTACTGGGAGGTGATGGAATCTTCAGGAGATGTGTCCTAGTGAGAGGTCATTAAGGGCATGTCCTCAAAGAGGAACATGACACTCAGCCCATCCTCTCTCTTCCTGTTCCTGGCTGGAGATGTGACTAGATGTACTCATCCTACACACGTTCCCACCATGGTGCTCCACCATCCACTGCCCTCACCAGAACTGATCTGAAGTAGGAACTGTGCCTTTGAGCCTCCAAAACTGTGAGCTACATAAACATTTTCTCCTTACAAGTTGGTGGCCTCAGATATTTCACTGAGATAATCAGAAACTAATACAGAGGCTACAAATAAAGTTTTCTTTTAAATTTTACTGGAATATCTATTAGGATGCAGCTGTACAACAGATGAATCACAATGTCTATCCAAACCACCCGCCAAATCACAGGGAAGGATTGTCAACTAGTGGTGATGTCAAGAAGTAAGAGATTTGGAGATCCCTGGAATGGTTGCTTGATTCTGTGCAATAAACCAGAACAGCAGAAATCAAAACAACTTATCACCAAGATTGATATAGTTCAATGCACATATCATTCAAACAACAACAAAAGATAGAGTTGTCAGATTTTATTGATACACTTAGTAGAGTGCTTGTCTAGCATGTGTGAGGCCCTGGATTCAATCCCCAGCACACACACACACAAAAATTATCTATTGATCTATTTCCTATGAATTAATTTGATGTTATAGTTCCATAATTTGTGGCCCAAGAATTGGACTATCCTTTGGCTATCCTATCCTGTTCCACATAAATAAAAATTCACAAGAGCCATTCTCTTCTAGCCTGCCAGGAGAACAGAAAGAATGGTCACAAATAACTAGTGCACCTCTTCCTGATCTTTGTTTTCTCACCACTAGTACAAATTTATAAAGCACTTCTTTCTTCTCTGCCTGTGTCATGACATGGGGCCCAAAGTGTACTCCTTCTTTTGAAACCAAGGCATTGATTATTAATTAATTATGTGCCAGGTGCTCTCATTTAAAACCTCAGAATGCTGAGCCCACTGTACATCAAGGGGAAAACTCACAGAAGTACCTGCTGATATTTGATGGAAGCTAAGGCTTAAAACCAGATCACCACATTCTGACTCTTTCATCCACTTCCTCTAGAACTGGAACTTTTAGGTTGTTGTCCCCACAGGTGGCAAACTGGGACCTGTCTGCTCTCTCTTGCTGGGTCCCCGTGTGACTAATGACAACTGGCAGAGTCTCTGTCTTGAGTTAGACTATGTTGAACATGGCCAAGCAGAATGGTTCTTCTGTAGTTCTTGAGCTCCTAACTCTAATCAACAAAGCTGCCAGGCCCCAGAGCAGCCACTCCCAACCTGAGCGACACTCCTCAGTATGGAATCCAGACAGCTTCACAGGGAACTGAGAGCGAATTATAGATAGGTCAGACGTAAAACTAAATATTGACACTGCCTCCAGAGCAAAGGTTAGAAACACCCCAGAAACACAGAGCTTCCTGCTAGAAAGACAGACTGGGAAAATGGTCGCTGGCCCATGACTAGTTACACAAGGCTCCTTGGAGGAGAATCTCAAGGGCTATCCAAATGAGGAAGTGGTGAGTGGCCTTTGCAATAATGAAAAGTGATGTTGGACCTGATTCCCAAGGCAAAGTGACACCCTGGGCAGGAGGAAAGAATCCACTGCTATAGGAATGTGAATTATGTGGTAATAACTAAGCAAAGGAGAAGCATGTGCTTGGTTCAAACAGAAGATTTTTCAATGCCAGACTCCATGCTAGATGCTGAGGGAACAAAGACAAATATATCAGTGTATACTCTCCAGAAATAAGAAACAAATACGGATTTAAATGCCACAGGGTTAACTTACTGCCAAGCTGAAAGTGAGCACAGAGTCCTGTGCCACAACGGAGGGGCTCCTTGGTCAGTCTGGAGTTTGGAATTTCACTGGAAACAAGCCTGGTATTATTTAGCTGTCTAATCTAATAGTTAAGAGCAAACAGAGTCAGGCTGTAAGGGTTCAAAATCTGGTTCTACCACTTACTCCACTGTAACTAAGATGACTACTTAAGCTTTGTAGATCTCAATCTCTTCATCTGTAAATGGAAACAAGAATATCATCTACTTCATGAGGATGTTATAAAGATTAAAGTTCAGAAGAGTCTGGCACATACAGTAAATAACCAATACAATTTACCTATTTGTATGGCTGAATAGAATGAATATTAATTCAAAAAATGAACTAATTTGCGAGAGGGCAATCAAGAGAATGTCTTAAAAAAAAAAAAAAGAAAGAGAAGGTCTTTGTTGACATGGCATCATCTCAACTGTCTACAATGCCTGTAGCACATCCAAATAGGCACTTGGATACGCAGGTCTAGAGATAGGGCTGGATCTGAAGACACAAATTTGAAAATGACCAGGTAGATGTAGTCATGGGAATGGATGAGATCATCTAAGAAGAGACAGAGGACAGAGAGAAAGGTTATGACCAAGTTCAGCTCAAACATTTAGAAATCAAGAGAAGAAGGGAGGCAGTCTGTGGTAAGCAGAATGATGTCCCCCAAGCCCCCCCCCCCATATCATATTCCCTGGAACCCAGGAACATTACAGTTTACATGGCATAGGGGAATCAAGGTAGGAAGTGAAATTAAGTCTACTAATCAGGTGATCATAAAATAGGGAGATTATCCTGGATTATCCAAATGGGTCCAATGTAATCACAAGCATCCTTAGAAGAGGGAATAAAATAATAATAATAATAATAACCAGAGAAACAGTGAAATGACTATGAGAAGACCTCAATCCTCCATGGCTGGTTTTGAAGGCAGGGGACAGGAGTCCTAAGCCAAGAAAGGTAGACAGCCTCTAAGCAGCCAAAAAGGACAAGCAAATGGATTCTCCCTCAGAAACTCCAGAAAGATGCATTTCAGATCCACAAATTCAATGATAATAAATGTGTGTGATTTTACACCAAAAGTTTGTAGTAATTTGTTACATTCGCAATAAGAAAATACTTGACCTAGAGAGAGAGCTAAAAAAAATTAAAAACCTGGAAGCAGAAGACCCAACCCCACCAGGTGCCTGTTGCAGAGGAAAGATGGTGAAAATGTCTTAGAACCATGGGTAGGAAAGAGAGCCGTGCTTCTCTGAGCCTCCACTGTTTACTTGTCTTGTGCTTATCAACACATTCTAGCAGACTGACAGGTTGATTTATTCATGAAATGTGTGTATTTTGGCAAAGTTAATATTTTTTGCCTCTGGAGAAATACCTTCCTACTGAATTGAACTGGAAACTGCTGCCAAAGGAAGGCTAACAGAGGGGCCCTCCATCATCGCCTGCACATGTAGGACTGCACCCCAGGACCTGCCTTTTCTTCTAGGAATTGTTCCCATATGTTTAGTTTTATATTATTTCCAAAAGTTAGAAAAATGTTTTTTTTTCTAACTCAGGATTCTCTCCTCTACATTTCTCTGACACCTAGAAGTGTCTGGCCTACATGCTTGCAATACTAATAATTTTCTCTCTCAGGATGTACCTTCTGCTTCTGTTTTTTTTACACAAGTAATTCATATTCATTGCAGAAAAACTAGAACACAAACAAGCAAGAGAAAAAGAAGGTAAATCATCTGTAATCCCACCCTCCTAGAGATAATCACTTTTTTGTATTTTCAAATGCATCTTTGAGAATGTTATATTAATATCTATACATATTCATGTGTTTTATTTTTAAAAGTGGAACCATACTCTTATAAAACATCATGCTTTTCTTGCCAGGCTACATATTATGAATCTTTCCATGAATATAAATAAACATTTAAAAAATAATTCTTAAAGGCTACTAAGTATTTTCAACATATGAATATACCACAATTTATTTACTCAATCCCCGTATCACTGAATACTTGGTTTTATTTTTCCTTTATCCCCACCTTCTGTGTTTCCTCTTTCCATCCTTTTTTCTTCGGTTGTCACCAGCAATGGCCTTTAAGTCAGCCGTACTGCAGTATGTGGCTCCTACCCCCACAATTCTCTGGGTGGGTGCTCTAATCCCAGGCTGCCAAATGCTACCCATACTACTGAGACCTCTGGGTCCTTCCAGCCAGAATGACACTGGGTAATAATGAGACAAAAGTGTGTTTAGAGCAGAATATACTTGATCATTGTTAACAGTGTTTCTCGTGACTATCAATACATATCCATAAGAAAATTTCCTTAATGCTAAAGCTTTGGTTATTCAGACTAAAAAATTCCTCATTTTATTACTACTCCTAGTGTGTAGTTATGTACTTGCTTGTAACTAGAAAAGCCTTGTATAGTGTTGCTCTGACTCTTATTGGCAAGTAGTAAAAAAAGAAAAGAAACAACTCAAGCAACTTAAAAAAAAAAAGTTGTTTCACATAACCTAAAATCAGATATGATCAAATCAGAATCTCAAACAATATCAGGAAGTTGTCCTTTTCACCCTGTTTTTTGTTTTGTTGGCTTTACTTTCCAGTAGTGAAGTTTTCACCTTACGTTGACAACAGCAGCCCCATTATAGCTCCAAGAGCAAGAGAAGATAGTTTTCGCCCCTAATATGCTCCCAAAGAAATCTCAGAGCCAAACCTTATTGATCCACTAGGGTTATATAAACCTGTCCCTGAACCAATCCCTGTGGCCCAGATAATGGTCCTAAACAAGCCAATGGTCCTAAAAAGAGAGCTGGGTCACAGCCTCCCACGCTGTGTGCTAAGCATGGTCAAGAAGATGGAGTACAATGACCAGGAGCTAAGGGAACGCTGTGTAAGCAAAACAATAGACATCTGTGCAAGTTCCAAGGATGGAACTCTCTAGGACTCTGGCCTTAACTTGTCAGTCACAAACCTACCTGAGATATAGTATAAGCTCTCCATGGAGGAAAATGTACAAGATTTCTCAAACATCTATGGACTAGAGATTTACTTCCTTCACATAGAGTATAAAAGCAGTCTTATAAAGAGTTACATTTCTTATTCACTCTCCATGCAAAAATTAATGTGTATTTCCTGAGCAAAGATTGAAATGAATCCAAATTTTGTCCCTGAATAAATAAAAAAAAATTTGTTCAGTTGTAAATTTCAATAAGAAAGTCTGAAGTCATTTGATTTGAATAAGTTGAAATTACAAAATGGTTCTAAAATAGAATTCAAATCATCTTTAATATTTAAACAATTTTTCATTTTGTTAGCAACTAGTCCTGAAAAAAAGTGATTTATAAAGATGCAGCAGCAATGAATCAAAGTTCCTCTTTTTCACCTTGACAGGCAGGCAAGCTGGTATCAAGGAACATGAGAATGTTCCAAGATTTGCATTGAATTCATGTTGTATTATTTCCTTTGTCCTCAAATCTATGAGATCATCTTTGGCAAAGGCTACATCATTGATGCACTGATGTCAGCAGAGAAAGGATTAATAATCCATGCTTTAATGTAAAGGTCTCCCGAGTAAAAGCAACCTTCAAATGAGTGTTCTGCAGTGTTTCCAGAAGTCTGCAGACTTCTGTCCACAGAAACATCAGTTGACAAGGAGTCCCACTGGATGCCAACACACAAGAGGAGATCTTCCAGCAACGAAATCCACATAGACAGCTGTATGCTTTAGAGTGGCAATGATTAAAACAATTGTCCGCCATGGTGAGTGTTGGGAAATAAAATATATATCTAATAAATGAATGCATGCACACATATACACACACACACACACACACACACACACACACACACACTCAAAAAAGGAAATCAATGAAGAATTAACTCTTCCTGCCAACTGGCTCCAAATGAATTTCTTATTTTTCTAAAAATAATAGTTTTAAATTTTTTATAGTTCAATTAGATGCTTCAAAAATTTGATTTTAGAAATATAAGAAATTCTGGCAGTAGGAAATGTCATATTGGGGTATTATTTCATGGCTAGGATTTGTGTGTGTGTGTGTGTGTGTAATACATATGTGCTTTTAAAAGAAAGAAAACCAAGTTTTGCTTTATTTGAATATTAGTTCCATGGGAGTAGGTTCCCTAATCTCTTGACTGCTGTATACCTCTTGGCCAAAGATTGAAAGCTACGTTCATCCACCAGTTTTATCACAAAAAAAGACATATTTTGTTCACCATCTGGGTATCCTTGGTGTCCCATTTAAGAAACTCAAAACATAATGGGAGCTTATAAAACAAGGAGAAGAGTATGGGAAATAAGATTGGTTCAGATCATGTGTGACCCACAGGCCACAGTAAGAATTTAGATCTGATTCTAGGTGTAATGGGAAACTATTAGCAAGTTTTGAGCCAGAGAATAGAAAAGTCTGATAAATGACTTTAAAGGTTCATTTTTTCCACTGTGTAGAGAATAGGTGAGAATGGGCAAGCATGGAAGAAGGGAAACTAGTTAGGAAATTCCCTCAGTAGTTCAGAGACAGATAATGGTGGTTTGTATAGCAATGAAGGTAGATATATTTTTGAAAGTAGAGCCAAGTCAACAGATGTGGCTAACAGATTAGAGACAGGGTATGAAGAAAATGGAAGTGTCAAGGATAACTCCAAGGCCGTTGGCTTCAGCCAACAGATGATGCACTTGATAGAGCTGGGAAACGCTAGGGAGGACCGGGTGGTAGGGAGGAATCAAGGGTTTGTCTTGGACATGCTTAATTAGAGATGCCTACTGGACACCCAAGTGAAGATGTTGACTGGATAACTGAGTCTGGATTTCAGGTCAACACTGGAGTAAAAATAGAGAATCCTCAGAGTTTGCTAAAATGAGTTCCTCCACAGGCAGCATGATTCAGCAACATAGCAAAAAATAGCTATTTCATCTGTGCTTCATCTGGGATCAGGGACCATTGATTTTCCTTCCAGTTGGAGTTTTGCCTGGCAAAGAAAGTTTGCCTGGGCCTGAGCTTCAAAAGTCATGAGGCTTCTCCATCTCTCAAGTGATATTAAAAAAAATTACAGAGAAATTAATGTTCTCTCACACTAAACGAGTTCTAACTTCTAGTACCATTTCAAAGACATCAACAGCCTTTAAATTTTCCAAAAACACAAATATCATACCTCAATTTAAAAAAAAAAAAAAAATTCCAGAAAGAGCTCTCAAAGTTGGGGAAAAAAAAAAAAAAAAAACAGAAGAGGCTATCTCAAGTGATCCCAGGAATTTCATTCATTTGCATGCTAAAGAGATGTGACCTGATTTCTCCAAAATCTGCTTCAAATGTGAGAGATGCCAATGAATCTGGAGTTTCTCCAGTTGCGTGTGGCTTCTTTCGCTTTGTAAGTTTGAAAGCAAGGTTGTAGCTGGGCAAATCTAACTTTTGGCCCCAGCTTTTAAATTGAATGACCCTTTCTCTCATAAAGATCCATTTTTCCTGGCATCTTTTCAACAGACACATGTAAGTTCCTCCCTTCAGTTTTACCTCTAATCTTCCCTTGTGGAAAAATAAAAATAAAAAACAAAAATACCACTACCACCCATAGAAGGATAATCTTATGTTCTTCTCTGTCATGTTCTGTTGAGACTAAGCCCAGTGAAAATGAAGTTTTCAATGTCCACAATCATAATAGCAAGATATATTTTCTTTAATTTCAAAACATGAAAATGGCAATCACTGGATACCATG
Organism: Glaucomys volans; assembly: GCA_020662805.1. Classification (NCBI taxonomy): domain Eukaryota; kingdom Metazoa; phylum Chordata; class Mammalia; order Rodentia; family Sciuridae; genus Glaucomys; species Glaucomys volans. The sequence continues at coordinate 756,845 of JAJEJO010000204.1, read as the reverse complement.
ATATATTCCAGTAATGTCTTATGTGACAATAATTATGTTCTCAAAGGCAATATTAAAAGATTTGAGGAAAAAGTTCTTTTTAAATTTTTTTGGTCAGTCCACCAATTTCTTCAAGTTTATAGACCTTAATCTCTATAGACTCAAATATACAGTAAATCCTCATGCTTCTGTGGTGGCAAACTTGTATTTTTCCAGAACCCATTATAAATTGTTTCTTTCAACAACTATACCTGATGAGCATTTATTCTGTACTGAATACTAAGACCCTGGGGCTACAGAAGCAAGTCAGACGAGACCCTACACTCATTGAGTGTAGTGTCTGGTTGAAACAGGCAAGATAGTATATAAACATATGCTAATGTTAAGTGACAAATGCTAGGAAAATTATATTGAGCCCAGGAGAAAAAGATAGATTTGAGCTGTCCAGAGGGTGGATGCAGAGAAAAGAAAATTTCTGATGAATGTCACTTTGAACCACGATCTGGATGCAATAAGGGAAGACCAAGATTTCAGATTCCCTAAGAGAATTCATCACTCCCTACCTCCTGTTTCTACTGCACTTTATATCTTCATTCATTTAACAAATTTATCTTGAGTGCCAACCACATCCCACACACTATTCCTAGAGCTCTGTTGTAGCTTTACTTTACCCTGTTTCTGTGTGATCCTATCAATTATGAAGATGGGGGACTAGGTCTTATGAATCCATCTTTGCAGCTCTTCTCCTGCTTTGTATACTGGGGAATAAAGTGTTTGATGGATGAAGAGATGAATAAATGGATGGATAAACCCATACCTGAGTATTTTCAAAAGTCAAAACTATTATTTTTCTTGCTGCTTCCCAAGTCAATGTGCATCTTCTCTCAGGAGAAAACCAAGGTTAGGAGGACTCCTTGTAGAGCACTCAGCATAGTAAATCAGGTTAGGCCCACTGGGAAATAAAGGATTAGAGTAAAAGGAAATCTTTGATTAAAAATGTAGTTCATTATTCAACACTTTTTGCTAGACAGCAAGCAAAAAGGCCATAAACCTTGTCTTAACTCAATAATTCAAAGAGCTTCCCAAATACAGGGTAATAATCTGAATCTTTAGAAAGCATACCAACAAGTGACTCATTGGTCCTAAGTATGCAAATGTGACACTTGTGTGAGATGTTGTCAATGTGACGGCCCTATGCAAAATGAAAATGAGTGAAGTAATCCTTCTTTCCAGTTTTAAAGAAGCCCACAGGTGTAATTCTGTTTCTTAGGGCTTAGAAAAACCTTTACAAATTGAGGAGAGGCTTGATAAATCTTTAGTCTCCTAGCCCAGAACATAAACCCAGAGAAGTAATACCAAATAATAATGAGTTGATCAAAATTAGTTATGAAATGGCATTACAGCTTGAAGACACATTACCCCCACAACCAGCCCTGACATTAATGAATTTACATTTGAATTTTTGCCAGCATCCCTTGTAAGGTACATATCAAATGCCTTCCCAACCATTTTCTGTCTCTACAATCATTTAAATTGCAGCAATGATACATTTGTTTTCCCTTAGCCACACTTTTTGGGCACTGCAGATAATATTCCTCACATAAGCCTCTGTTTTTGTTTTTCTAAAGATCAAACATCCTTTCACCTGAGAATCACAGAGGGGCTGGTTTCCTTGGCAACGTAATTTTGCTTCCAGTTCAATGGAACATCGGGTTCTTTTTCACAGGTTCACTGCACTGAGCAGCCAATCCCAGCTCAGAGAGACCCACTTCCTTTGTGAGCACTTTAAAAAAAAAGAGTCTGTTGCTAAGGTGTTTTTGTTATGGTTAAATGAACCTCTTAAATATTGATTTTAATGCTTTCAATTTTTTAAGCGGCTGTGTGTTCAGTTTTTTCCGAAACACAGAGGGCACAGCTCCTCTGAGCCTCTTATTCATCAGCCTTGGCTCTTTCATTTAAATGATGCAAATCCACTGGCATCTTCTTCTGTAGATTTTTCAACTGAAAACAACAATTGTCTGACTAAATGAGGATGGGCTTGGGAGAGCACCAGCTTTTCCAACTCTTTTCCAAAAGTCTGGAACCCTAAAATGTGAATGCCCCTTGAAATTGGTCAAACTATGACTTCTAAACCTGAAGTAGCCACGGGCACTTAAACCAGGGCTGAGTTTCTGTTCAAAGTGGGGGCCTTAAGCCACTCTAGAAAGTACCTGATTCTGAGGCAGATCTTCAAACCCAGTTAGGTTTTAGATCGGGGCAGTCTTTTAACTTCTGACTACCTATTCTCATTTCAGGAATAGCTAGTTTACCCTGTTAGAATTCCTATGAATTATTCGTCCACGAGGAGAAGAAAGACCTGTCTACCCTACAAATGTTACTCAGAGAAACTGAGGTGGATAAATTCAAAGTATTACCTGCATAGTTAAGTCAGGAGGCAAGAAACTATTTAATAACAAAATCACAATAAAAGAGAATGCTGTTGCCAAAGGACAAGCAACAGCTCAGGATAACATCTGAGAATGAAGCACAGAGGACTACTTCTGAAAAGTTGGGCAAAGTCATTCAATACCTGACATGAAGGTTTATTACCTTACCTCACCAAAGCCAGCCTCAAGTTTTGGAATATATTTAAAGGCAATGGACATTTTACAGAAAGCCTTAAGATTACATGATGTCATATTTGAGAAATAATATACAGTTGGATGTGCCTGCATTTAAATGGATACAAATGATAGCAAGTAGGAATAGAAACAGCTGTCATGATGGAAACACACTTGTCAAATAGGGGGCAGAAATTTTCTGTTAAGGTAGGTGTGGTGGTACACACCTATAATCCCAGTGGTTCTGGAAGCTGAGGTAGGATTGCAAGTTCGAGACCAGCCTCAGCAACTTAGCAAGTCCCTGTCTCAAAATAAACAATAAAGGGCTGTGGATGTGGTTCAGTGGCTAAGTGCCTCTGTGTTCAGTCCCTGGTACCAAAAAAAGAATTTAAAAGGCAACAAAAAGGAAAAAAAGAAAAGAAATTTTCTTTTAGGACTAAACTTTAAGTGAAGGTGAACAGAAACTGGAGTCTGTATGGCGGCCACTATATCAAATACAACAAAACTAGCATGAAACATGGGTCAGCAGAAACTATAAACAAGGCCAAGGTACATCTAAAAATGATGCAGAGGCAGCTTAGAAGAAAACAGACAGAGAGATGGACAAGTCCAAGGACATCACTAAAATGTTGCCTCAGCCAGTCTTGATTAAAAGTGCCACAAATATTCTGGCACAGAAAAATTGATAGTTAACTCCAAACACTCTAAGTTATATATAGTTTGCTTTCAGTTTTATGGAAGAGTAGTGTAGTGGGTTAAATAATGACCCCTCAACAGATATGTGCATGCCCTAACCCTCAGAACCTGTGTCTATGTCATTGCATGGGGGAAAAGAGAGTGAGGGGTCTTTGCAAAGGTAATTAAGTTAAGCATCTTGGAATAAGATCATCCTGGATTTTCAAGGTGGTCCCTAAATCCAGTCAAGTGTCTTTTTAAGATGCACAGAGGATGAGCTGGGGTTGTGGCTCAGTGGTAGAGCACTCGCCTAGCATGTGTGAGGCACTGGGTTCAATTCTCAGCACCACATAAAAAACGAATAAATAAAATAAAGGTACTGTGTCCATCTATAACTAAAAGAAAAAAATTAGGTAGAAAAAAAAGGTACACAGAGGACAGAGATATAGAAAAAGAAGGAAAACTCTGTGAAGACCAAGCTGGACAGGGAAGTTATGCAGTTATGCAGCTCCATGCCATGGAACACCTGAAGCTCTCAGAAGAGACAGAGCATCTCCCCAAACCTCCAGAGAGAGTGACCCTGCCAACATCTTGATCTCAGACTCAATAAATGCAGAATAAATTCTTGTTGTTCTAAGCTACAAAGTATTTAGTAAGTTATGGTGGCCCCAAAACCTAAGCAAATAGTACATATTGTATATACAATAAAGTAGTAGCTCTTGTGGAGTTTTGGTTAGCATATGAAACCAAATTGCATATAGCCTAAATTACTTTAAAATATCTCTTCCATTACTCTGTAAATACTCATAAAAATATTCATTAAGGCTACTTTTGATTTTGGTGCTTGAAATGGGTTGCTGCTTTTTGTTTGTACATCAGATGCAGAAGTTGACTTGAGTTTCAGAAACACCCCAAAATCCCATATCTCTAAGTACTAGATTTCAGCCAGGAAGACACACTCACCGGCCAAAAGGGCACTCTGGAGCCCAGACTACCAAGAGGTCACACAGTCAGGCCTTTCTCCCACCCCTGCTCATTTTAAAGCAAATGTTCATGGAGAAAAAATTATGAAGCTACACTGACTAATTAAAATTATGTTCTTCTCCTCTCGCAAGCATTCTCACACTCTCTTATTTCATGTTACCAGTTACTTATATTTGAACTCCTGGAAGTTAGAATCTCATTTGACTTTTTTTCCCAGTGTGATCTAAACTAGCATTTTCTATGGGACCTAAAAGTTACCTGAACACAAAGTGGGGGGAAGGGGGACTACAAAATCAAAACCTATAGGGCAGTACACATACTCCATCTAAGCACAAAAGACATATCCTTTGTATTTGGTCGTAAAAGCCCTAAGGCTGACTGTTTTTCTTTGCAGGAATGCGGTCACATACTCACTTTATTCAATAGCATTTCTAAGAGTGAAAAAAAAGTTTAAAAAAGTTATGGAGGAAGGATACTGTGGGAGCCGACCAGCCTTCAAGGCAGACCTCAGTGATCTCCACCTCTTGCTACTCATTACCTTCTGCAGTCTCTTCCCACATTGTGTCTGGTTTATCTGTGTGATAACTGAATATGGAAGAACTGATGGCTGCCATTCCTAATAGATCATAAAGGATAGGCGGCTCTCTTTGGGTGGCACACTATGGGAACAGGTAGCAGCTATCTCATGAATAGCCCTGTGGAGAACCCTCCATGGCCAGGAACTGTGACCTCCAGCCAACAGCCATGTGAGTAGCCCTCCAGCCTCAGATGACATTCTATTGCAGTCTCAGGAGAGACCTTGAGCCAGAACCATACAGCTAAGTCATTCCTGGATTCCTGTTATCAGAAACTGTGAAGTAAGTAGTATTTCTTTAAGCTGTCAACTTGTGGGGTAAATTGTTACATAGTAAAATTTAACTAATGAAGATTTCCTTTATAAATGAAGTAAATTTTCCTTGATAGCAATCACTCATAAGAATATCATCCATTAATGTGCAGTCTCCCTCAGGAAACACAAGCAGGTGTTTTACTGAAAATACTCACAGCTCTAACCAAAAATAAAATGATCAAATATTTAAAAGTCATGTGAACAATGCACTTGAATTCAAGTTTCCATGAAACATGCAGCTACTGAGGGAACTGCATCGTTTAGTTTGGTTCACCTCCCCTTAGTGTAGTTCTTGGAGTTGTGAGGGCAAAGGGATATTCTAACTTGTCTCTGCCTCAACCAGGCTTCTAGAGCAAAAACTCTATGACCTCTGATATCAATCACTACTTCAAGCACAAGGTATGGAAGACAGGCATTTAAAATACTAATTCACTTCTAAAATGACTTCTGATTTCTAGAATGTGAGTTCCATGAGACAAGAGGTATAGTGTGTCTCATTTATCACTGTGTCCTCAAAGTTTTGCAGAGCTCCTGGCATATAGCACACGGATTGATTGATGGGTGGATGGATGATAGATGGCTGATGGATGGAGGATGGATGGGTGGATGATGGATGAAGAATGGATGGATCAATGGATGGAGGATGGATGGATAGATGGAGAATGGATGGATGATGGACTATATACATCCTGAGTTATTTAGTGCAATTGCTTATTTATATATCTTGAGATTTTGACCTGGGAGCTAGGATGAGAAGAAACTAAAAACATGTACTCTTTTGCTTAGGCCAGTGCTAGGCATATAAGAGATGATTTACAAACATTTCTCCAGGCTATGAAAACAAGAGAAGAAAAACTTAACACTGAGAAAACTAAAGAGTGGGAAAATAATCTTTACTGTTAACTCAGAAATCCCTTTTAACCAATATGGTACAAGCAGTACAAAGTCCTAACAGAGATAATTAAGTAAGGACATTTACTTTTTAGCCCACTGCTTGCCATTCTAAAACTTTCCTACCTTCAACATACACAACTCCTACCCTCTCTTCCCTGAGGCACTTAGCTGCCTCAAATTCTCTTTCAAGACAGATTTTTTAAAAAGTGTCTTACCACTTTATTAGTTAGGATAGCACTAGCTATGGTGATAGACAAACTCAATTTTCAGTGACTTAACACAAGAGAACTCCAACTGCAGCAGAAGGTGGGGGTGGAGGGGATGGGTTCCACATAGTGATTCAGGGGTTAGACTGACGGAGATCCTGCCATCTTTGGCCCAACTTCCAAGGAGACCCAGCATGTGAATAGTCAGCTGGCAGATACAGAGGAGGGAAAACAGAAAATACACAGAAGACATCATAAGCTGGGCCTAAAAGAAGCTCATTTCACTCCCATTTCACTCGCCAGCATTCAGTCATATGGCCCCAGCTAGATGCAAGAAGGCTGGAAAATGTAGTTCCTGCCTATCAGCCACTTCTCAGTAGTAATCTGTACTGTGAGAGAACATGAACTTTGGAAGACGGCTACATCCCTACCCATAACACTCAAGGACATAGGTGTCAGTACTTAATAACAGCTTAAAGCTTCCTAAAGATTTGTTAGCAGAAATCATGACTTAAAAAAAAATTTTGGATGGAATTTCAGACATCTGAGAACAGTGATGGGTTTCACCTCATCTTTTGGGGCCTGGGACATAAATCTGTGCTGCTAGGTTCTTGATTTTAGGTTGTTGAAAGAACAAGGAAGAAATGTAAGGGAGAGATTTTCAAAGTGGGTGATAAGTAAGTACATGATACTCTACTCTGACCCCAACTATTACAGAAGCAATTAGATAGCATCACAAGTTTTAGGCCACCTAAGAAAATGTGTTCAAGATTATTCCTTCATCTCCTTTGAGTGAATTTTAATGATCTCCGTCTTTTAATAATTGCAGTGTTTCTAACCTCCCAGTGGTCCTGCAGGTTCAAGTGAATTATGATTAGGAGCTGCTAATTATAGTAATGAAATATAAGAAAGACAAAGGGAAAAATTCATAAATATAATACATGTGACAAAAGTGGGCCAAAGCGTAAGCCAGTCAGTCTTTAGAGACCCCATGAGAAGAAGGCAACATGTCAGGGAGTATTGCCAGAGACAAGCTCCATTCTATCTATTCATGCACCCACACATCAATGTGCAAAGAGTCCATGTTCAAAGAGTCCACAGATTTTTCCAGAGCTTCCCTTTATCAGAAAATATTACAACTATGGGTTTATGGTGTTTGGTCAGTCACTCCATGACCACACAGCAAATGGGAAAGAGTACATTAGAGTAAGAGAGACTGACTTCAACCAATCCCTCTAAAATGAAGTGAGGTGGCTGCTTGCGTTCTTAATCTAGAGATAAAAGTGAGCTCCACATACTCCAAGATTTCAGACTCAAATCAGGAAAAGCCAGCACTTCAAGGTTCTTCATAAAAGTTTAACCTAAACATCACAATCTCATAATGTCACGGAAATGCACAGACTCTCTACCCCAGGCCTCTGCGGTGCAGGGAATTCCAGATGTGCATTGCACACTGAACTTCTGAGGAAGTCCGACAGGAAGCTGGAATGCTGCTGGGCAGGGGAACTTAGCCACACACCCAAGACAAAGGAGTCCAGGGTAGCAGGAAATGAAGAACATGAAGCAAATTGTATTTCCTCAGAGTTGGTAGTCCAAAATCAAGTGTGTCATACATATGGCACAACTAAGGGAATCCAAAACTCTACTGAAGTGGGAAACCCAGGGAAAAACCAAGGATAACCAATGCTCACTGACAGAGTACCAAGAAGTTTCATGCCACAGAAAGGGTAGGATCAAGACAAACAATCAGTTTGGGCTGTACACAAGAGAAAAACTGGGGTTCAGTCACCTGTGGTTGAGCATTTACAGGAATAGACTGAAAAGTAGGCCAAGTATTTTGGAAGTATTTTGCCAATACTCAGTTGATCCCTTGAAGGATATGAGGAAACTCACAAAGTTTTCAGCAGGGTGCTGATCTACAGTGCCACCCCAGCAGCAAAAATAATTGCAATGCCTTCAGTACCTCCGCAGTGGTGACATTTATACCAGGCTCCTACCTTGTAGCTGATAGTTAGCAAGAGTCAGTACTATTTGTTAAAGTTTGTGAATTTAGCTAAACAACTACAGGAAAGACCTGGCCAGGGAAAATACCCACATGGATAATTCTAAATTACCTATAATCTACTTTCTATAATCTTCATTCACCCATTCAACAATTTGCATCCAACTCAAAAAGAAATGAATAGTTAGCAAATATTTATTAACCACTTATTCTATTCCAGGCATGCCCTGTGTTGGTCAATCAAATAGATGGTCACTGCTCTCATAGAATTTGCACGACATTGAGAAGAAATCCTCACCTACTTTCTTCTTCATTTATAAGCTAATGAAGAAATGCAACCATCCTTTTTCTTTTAGTAATTTACTGCTTCATGGGGATAAATGAACATTAACCATTGATGCAATGAAGTTCCACCATGGAACAGAGCAAGTGGCACAAAGATGAAAAAGGTATGATCCATAGTGACATTTATAAAGGTTATAAAATAGCCAGGTATTATGGGTTGAGTGTGTGTGTTTTCCTCCCCACACCCCCACCCTTGCCACCCCAAACAAAGACATGCTAAATTCCTAACTCCCAGTACCTCAAAATGCAAATTTATTTGGATATATGGTCATTGCAGATGGTTGCGATGAAGTCATACTGGATTAGGGTATATTCCTACTCCAATATAACAGTTGTTCTTATGATGAGATGTCCCCCATGTGAAGTTAGAGACACACAGGGAGCACTCTGTGGAACTGTGCAGTTATGGGCCAAAGATTGCCAGCACACCACCAGAAGTCAAGTTTCAGAGGTAGCATGGTCCTGTGACACTATGATTTTGCACTTCTAGCCTCCAGAACTATGAGATAATAAATTTCTATTGCTTTAAGTCACCCAGATTGTGGTACTTCGATATGGCAGCCCTAAGAAACAAATGCACCATGTGTTAGAGAGTATAGCTAGGAACAGACTAAGATGGAAACACAGAGGAGGAAATCACTCAACTATACCTGTGATGGTGGGGAGGGCTTCCCACAGGAGATGCTATTTGCACAGTGTCTTAGGATATAAATAGGACTTTTACCAGGCACATGGGGAGAGTCAAAACCTAAAGGTATTTTAGACTGTGCCAAGGATGAAAAGATATGGCCTGTTGAGAGAACGGCAAGCAATTTGGCAGAGCTGCCAAATTACAAAGCATTCTGTATGCCCCAGGCACTTTCCTGAGCTATACACAAAGGATGAACGGAGGTAGATGACTGTGGGGACAAGTGTCAGGGGCAGGTGATGCAAATGGAAAGTAAAATTGACCCAAATTGTTTTGGTGCAGTAGGTAAAGGAAGCCATTAAATAATAATAAGCAGATGAACAAAATGATCATGTTTCATTTTGTGATAAGATGCCTCTGGCAGCAGCCTGCTCAATACATTTGAAGAATGAAGACCAGTTAACATGCTACTCAAACAGATCATGTGAGACTCAGCCAAGGCATGGGGATACCAGGAGATCATTACTAAGTGAAGAGGCAGGACTCTGATGGGTGCACAGGGTGTAGGAAACATGAAAGAGTCAAGACTAGTAAAAGGCGCCTGCTGCTGCCAGAATGCAGTTTAAGTGGCACAGCAGCCACTTACCAGCTGTTTGACCTTGGACAAGTTTGACCCTGTCAGTTTTCTCACCTGTAAGATGGAGATAATAACAACATAGCATGGTGGGCGCAGTAAATGAGTGCAAATGCAGAAAATGCTTAAGAAAGGGCCTGGCACAAGTGTTTTGTTTGTACGTACCATAGCTGCAGTGAAATCTACACAGGGAATTCCTAGGCCAGGAAAATGATGCTTGTACATATATTTTCAAAATCAATTTTATGAGTGCACACAGGAGGAAGAGATTCATCCCTGGCATGGAGAACCTGATGTCAGAGTGGAGAGAACTCAGGCTCACAGGTCTGAATGAGCATGGTAGACCCAGCTAAACTGAAGGACCATGAAGGTGGTAGGATGAGTAGGAGCAGCGATCACAGGAAGTCCAAGATGAGAGAGCGAGATCACAAAGCTCTTTAGAGACCAGGCCAGGGAACCTGTGCCACAGTCAAGAGAGCTTCAGGAAGCTGAGCCCTTTTGCCCACATATCCATTTTCTCTGGCATCCATCCACACAACTGCTTCCTCAGGAAATTGCCTCTTCTCCTTTGGATCACTCTTTGGGACTTAAATCAAAAGGCTTTGCTTTGTCCTGATCAGGGAATGGGGATATAGTCCAAGTCAGGCCAAACAGGTCCTTCTCCCTCCCTGGAATCCAGCTGGGAGGAGAGTGATGAAAGCACTTCATTAGGGAAGGGTTAACTGAGCCAGCATGGCTGCCTAGAGTTGGCTGTGCCCAATTCCTGCCTTAAGACCATCACAGCCACCTGACTCCTGCCTGCTCTGAGTTGTTTCTTTCATCCTGTGGACTCCCCTATACCGCTCCAGTAAGCTCTTTTTACTTCAATTAACAAGAGCCAATGCCTATTACAAGCCACCAAAGATTCCTAACATCCTAATACAACTCCAACAAATGAGACTTTGTGACCATTTGTTTTCAGAATAGAGGTCCCAATAAGAAAACAGCAGACAGCCAAAGGATGATGTTCCCTGCCTGGCAGCCAAACTCACTGCCTGTGGCCAACCAAAGGTATGATGGTGGCATCATGGTGGCGCCAGCCCTTTCCCCTTTCCCTTACAGAAACTTGAGGCCTCCTGATGTATCTTCTATTCAGCACTGTGTGATGTGATAACAGAAGTTGTAATGTGACCTGGATTTTGCATGTATGTCAATCATTTTATTAATCCCTCTTTTAGTTTTATGGACACCAAGAAAGGATGCTTCTGGGGAAATAAATTCTCCCTTCTGAATACAGTTCCACCCTGGGGGTTTACTGCCTGATTTCCCTCCTCAACACCTCATCATTGATGCTAAGAACAAAGGAGCCTTCCCAGGTCAGTCCATTTTTCTCTCTGCTTCGAACCCAATTGCTCCCTGGTGCTTTGTTTAGATAGGGATAGTTTCCAACCAACCTTCTGGCACTGCCCAAGGCAGTGACCATTTCTGAAGTCAAACCTCTATTTCCACCAGATCCCTCTTCTGTTTCTTTCAAGTTCTCTATAGACATGGTTGCAATATTCCCAATCCTACACCTGAAATTAGACAAAGGCGTTCTTTCCCTTACTGATGCTTTCTATCTTTCAAATTTATTCACTCAACCAGCCCATACTGAGCACCTTCCATGTGTTAGGAACAAATGTAGGCAGATTGTTACATCCCTGGAGGGAAGTGAATATTATTCATTTTGTATCCCATGCCTAGCAAAGCACCTGGCACATGAAAAGGGACCCAGAAAGGTTTTATTGTTAAAGGAAAGAATTGTTCCACTGACAGCCATGGGCAAAGCAGATTTCAATGCTCCACCCTTGGGTTCTATCTGACCCTCTGGTTTGAGAGTATGTGGAGCAAGTGGGGCTAGAGTTATGCTGCCCAGGGTCAGAGTTCTAGCTCTCCCCACTCTGACTAGGTAATCTTGGGCTAATTAATGCATCTTGGAAAGGCTTATTTCCTATGTAGGATGGGATTAGTAATACCTGCCTCACAAAGTTATTAAAAGAATTAAACGCAAAAATGCATGAAAATCATTTGTACAGTACTTGGCACAAAGTATTTAATAAATTTAACTGTATCAGGTGCAGATTTTATAATCCCAAAAGCTGGCATGCAAGAAACAGGATTTATTTCTTATAAGTCAATGTAATTCCTCTTCCATTCCAATATGAAAACTGAAACTCAGTTAAATAGAAAAACAATTCTTCATCCCTCTCTTCTCTGGACTTGTCCCTTAATTCTCCACAAAGGCCACCTCTGTAGTGGTTGAACTAGGGTCCTGCACTGGCCTCCTCAGAACATAACCATCTCATTCCTCCTCGGCACTGACCGTAGGCGATACTTTCTTGAAAGGTTCCCTGGAGCTGGATGTTTGTCCACCTTGGGCAGAGACGAGCCATGTCACTTCTCTCCAACACGGGTGGAAAGACCCTGTTGGGTCTTGAGCATACATTCTCACCTGGTATTTGAACCCCTCTGGAGGGAGTGTTGGGAACTCTTAAATGCCCTGAAATACCAGTGAGTATTTATACAGTCCTTCAGGGCTTGCTTCAGCCTAAACACACCTGGCAGCTGGTTCCACTGCATGACAGCACCATGATGGCAACAGAATTTCCTCCATGAGATCTGCCATCACTCTGAGTGTCACCTATGATGCCAGATGTGGGTCCTTTCTATTCTCATCTTCCTAAATGAAATGGGGTGGGGAAGACTGCATTCCAGAATCCTCTGGGCTCAGCTTCAGGTGGGAAGCAGGAAGACCAGGATCCAGTGTGTCCTTCTCTACCTCGCCTCTCCTTTTCTTGGGTCAGAGGGTTTGTATCTACTCAAGGAGAAGTGGGGTAGAGATGGAAGTAAGGAAAAACAGAGAAGAACTTAATTACAGGTTGAGCATCCCTAATCCAAAAAAACGAATTCCAACATGCTCTAAAACTTGGAACTTTTTGAGTATCATGCCATGGAGCCCAAGAAGTTTCTGATTTCAGACCATTTCAGATTTGAGGTTTTCAAACTGGGGATACACAATCAGTAAAATTCTATGCAAATATTCCCAAAGTTCTGAAGTCTGAAATATTGGTGTCTATTCATCCCAATCCCCACCCCACCAGGCCCAAGCATTTTGAAGAATATGGGATATTCAATCTCTTCAGAGAATTGCTCTGATTTTCACATTTATTTCCTCTATCTTTCTTTCACTATTTAATTTTGCATTTAGAAGCTAAGAATTGACACATTTTCTGCAATTTTCTTCTGACAACTCCTCTGGGGGTAAAAGGCAGGTAGGGATAGTTAGGGAAAGGAAGAAAAGAACAAGAAGATTAATCGTATTATTAACTTCTGACATCATTAAAGCAAAAGTACTGTAAAAATGGGGCTTGAGTTCAGATGTTAAATCCTCCTTAATTGAGATGTGCAGGAAAAGTCCTTGGTGCAGCAAGGCAGCACCAAGAGAGAGGGGGTCGGGCTTGGCAAGCAAACCAGAGAGGCTCTCAGAGAAAAGACCCAAGAGCCCCAGAGGGCAGGGGATTCAGGATGAGAGGACAAGCGCTGGCCCACTCCCTGCCACATGTGCCTAGGGGTTTCAACGGCTTTTACTTTCCCTTTATCTCCCAGATGGCTTCCGCTTGCCTGGCTCATCTTGTAAATACTGATGTCTCTTTAGTAGCTTCTTGACTTGGGAAGCAAATCAGCTGTTGACTCTTGCTGTGCACTAGCTCCCTCAATCACACATTCCAGGACTGTGAGCTGCTATTTATTTTTCATCTACAGATGGCTTCCTAAAAGCCACTCTCCATATTCTCAAAAAAGTCCAAGTGGTAGCTGGATAGTCATTGAAGATGCAAATCAGGTTATGCAGGTGGCATAAAATAACAGCAGGCTTTAAGAACTGTGGATGAGGGTAGAACTAATGAAAGCACCACTTCCCTGCCTGCTTTCCTTCAGATCAATGCCTCCACAGTGAGCTGTTGGCTCCTACCTGTAGACTGCAGAGAAAATTCTAAACAGAAAGACCTCCCCTGGAGTCCCTCTTCACTTCACATGGAATCCACATTCTAGAGCAGGGGCAAACTTCTTTCTGTAAAGGGTCAAACAGTAAATATTTTCAGTTTGGCAAGCCATATGGTCTGCTTTGCAACTCTCCAACTTTGCCAATATAGTCTGAAAGCAGCCACAGACAACACGTAAATGCATGAGCATGGCCGCCTTCCAATTAAACTTATTTATAGACATTCGAACTTGAATTTCACATAATCCCCACGTGTCATGAAATAGTCCTCTTTTGATTTCTTTCAACCATTTGAAACTGTAAAAACTATTCTTTGCTCTCAAGCCAGGTAAAACAGGCAGTGGACAGGATTTGGCCCACAGAGGTTTGTTGACTTCTTAGATCATCACAACCTGACAGAATAAATTTTGGTTTCTAGCAATGACTTATTCCCAGGTGATACAGGAAACTTTATTAATCCACCATTGTTAAATATACAATATGGGAAGAGAGGGCTAGAGTTTATGAGTTTTCTTATAAATAATGCAAAATTAAAAGATGAACATCTAAATTATATAAAAGAGACTACATTCATGCGCCACATAATGAGCTTCCAGTCAGTGCTGGACTGTTTATCCTACAGTGGTCCCCTAAGGCTATAACAGCTGAAATTTTCCTACTGCCTAGTGACGTCGTAGCTGTGGTGATGTTGTAGCACAGTGCATTACTCATGTCTTTGTGGTGACGATGGTGTAAACAAGCCTATTGCACAGCCAGCCACATAACAGTATAGCAATGTGAGAGTCTGCAGTGCATGATACATTATAATAAACAGCCATGCTACCACATTACTAAGTCTATGAATAAATGAAGGGTTGGGGCAATAAGACCTAGCTGAGTCTTACAAAGCATGAGGCCAGGGAATATGCCAGAATTTCTGACTGGTTTCCATCCATTCCAACCCCCACCCCATCAGGCCCAGGAATGGCTCAGAAGAGGCCAGTGGAGGTCTCAGAGACGTGTGAAGACAGAGAGTAAAGAACATAATGCAGCAATGACAAGGCACCCCAGAATGCTCATGAACCACACTGTCCCCACCTGCAATGCAGGACTGAGCATAAACCCTCAAGAGCTCAGCTCATCCTCTGAGAAGAAAAGTGGTAGAAAGGAGAATTTTCTGAATTAACTAATATTGACCTAAAATGCAAAAGGGAGTGAATTTACCTTAAATTACGTTGGTAGTAGTAACTAATACAGTAGTGATGATGATAATATAGAAGTAGTAATAGACAGTAGTAGAAGCATCGCAGAGTAGTGATAAAATAGTAGACAGTGGTGGTGGTAGTATTTGTTTAGTGCTTTTTATTTGCTAGGCTGTAAGCATTTTACATAAAATGCTCATCTAACCCTTATGACAAAGCAGTGAGATAGGTATTTATCCCCATTTTACAGGTGAGAAAACTTAGGCATAAAAAAAAGAGTTTCGATAAGATTCAGTGGATATTATTGAATGGATAAATGTGCACATTTATGAAATTAAATATAAGCAGGAATTGGTTCCCATACAAAATCAGAAGGGTGTGGACATCTACAGTCAAGGACAACACATTTTAGTGTCCTGGATTTGGAAACTGGGGGGGCGGGGGAGGGGTTCTCCACTAGGGGCAGAACCTTTAAAAACAAGTTACTAAGTCAACAGAGGTAAGAATAAGAAGCTAGTAGGGGCTGACTTCCCAACTCACATTTTCTGTCTTACCAATTCCTCCGTCTTGACACAGGAGCTCACAATGGATTCCTTTACTCTTTCTCTGACATAATGTTATTAACAGTATCAACGTCCAGAATGAGGTCTCTGGAGTCGGTCTTATTTGTCATTCTGCACTGCAAGCTGCAGTCAAGGCTAAGAAGGCAGGCGGCCAACAGGGAGGAAATGTCGTTAGGCTCATATGCACCGAAGACATGAAAAAGCACTGAAGTCCTCAGCCACTCCTGGTCCAGACATGCCCCCCTCCAACAACACACACACTAGCCATGGCACAATCTCTTTACTGATTAAATACCCTGTTTTTCCTCCATGTAAAAGTCCTTAGTGATATATATTTATTTTATAATTAAAATGATTTTAAGTTTTAAGAACATGGTAGTTTCCCACTTAGCCACAGGAAAGATGTGTAGTCCTAAATAGGAAATGCACTGAAATGATTCTCCAGTTTACCCAGGATCCAGGCCTCCCTCTCTGAGCTGACAAGGCTGGGCCCTAGATAATCACGCCACCTAGTGGCACACTCATCCTTCAGCGAGCCTCCCTCGATCTGAAATGTGGGTGCCCAGCCATCAGTTAAATTATTCCATCTCACAGCCTATGAATTTCAATAAATATACCATCTGTTCACCTTCTGTGTGGGAGTTCAATCATCTTCTTGGCAGCGGTATTATTCTACAGCAATTACCTATGTCTTTATCACCTCTCATTGAGCTGCAGCAGCCATCTCTTGTAAAACCACAGTTTCTATAGATAGGAAAATCTCTATAGCTAGAACACAGAATAATAGCTACACTTCATTTGGGGGTGGTGGGTCGAATGGGGAGAGAACCTGCAACCTACTGAAATGAGCAAGCTTGTCTTTAAGATGTGGAGTAGATCTGAGCCGCCTTCACTTCAGGCTGTCGGGCTTTGATCTGTTGAACTAAGCAAATTAGAAAAAGGGAAAGGCCACACTGGCCATGTGATATCAGTGGTGGGAGTAGGAGATGTGTGATCTACCTCTAGCTCTGCCATTAACCAGCTCTGCAACTATGTGCACAATCAAATATCCTCTCTGAGTCTCAGTTTCCCCTTCTGTCAGATAAGGAAGTTGGAATCGGTGATCCCTGAACTTCTCTTTAGCTCTGAAATCGTAAGACTCTAGTGGATGGAGAATGGAAGCCTCCAGTGCAGCCCACGCCCAGATGTACCACTGACTTGCTGAGCCTCACAGAGTTGCTAAGTAAAATTACAGCTAAAAAAAAGAAAACATCACAACTACTGAAGTGATTTTTAAATTTGGATTCTTATTAATGATAGTTTTGTGCACAGTATATAAGAGGCTCAGATAGGTTAATTTGCCCAAGGTTAACCCTGGAAAATGGAGAAGCTGGGGCTTGATTTGTACTTTTTGGTTTCAAAATCCAAGTTCTTATACAGTACATATTGGAAGGCTTCGTGAAAAAGCAGAATTTCAGGACCAAGTCTAGACCCAAAGAGAGGATGGAAGGCATTTCAGAGGGAAACATGTATGTATGTTTCATAAAAGTCCCGTGTTAACTTTATATCCATTCAGCTCTAGTTACTTGCCTTCCAGAAATGCATCCTGACAGCCTGACTCTGGACATAATAGCACTATGCACTCCACACACCACGTTTGTGTTCTTTCTGGGAACATAACACCACCAGATTTCCCAGCATCCCTTCCAGGTTAGACTGGAGCAAGGGATTGAGCCATGCACACCACCTGAGTGTGGACACGAAGCCCTGTTTTATTCTCTTTCCTTCCCATTCATGCATTTGGAAGCAAAGGACTCAGAATAGAAGAACCACATCATAAATGAGCTGCAACTCCTCAGTCACCACACTGAGAGAAGCCTTATGGAAAGTGGCCTATTACAGGTCATATATGAGGTGTTCCCTCCCAGATGTCCTGTTAATGCAGCAGTATTTAGGGATAAAATGATTAGACTGTGACAGCTAGAAACTAATCGGTCCATACTAGTTTGAATGAACTGACTGGGTGGAAACTGTAGGCAGGTGGGGTGTGGCTGGAGGAAAGTCAATGGGAGCATGCCCTGCAAGGGTACATTTGCCCTGGGCCCTACCCTCATCCCGCTGCTTCCTGACTCCACCATGAGCTGAGCAGCTTTCCTCTACCAGGCCCTCCCCACAGGACATGCTGTTTCACCTTGGCCCCTCAGCAATGGAGTCAACTATCTATGGATTAAGATCTCTGAAGCTGTGAGTCCCAAATGAACTTTTCCTCCTCTAAGTTGTTCTTGTCATGTCTTTTGGTCACAGGAACAAAAAGTTGACTAAAACATGGCCCTCTCTGCACTGAATTATGGTAGAGTGAGAGGGAAAAAACTTCCGTATTCTATTGAGATTTGGGGGTCATTTTTTAATAGTAACTAGCAACCAGCAGCCTGGCCAACAGGAATAGGAATGGCACCTTATTTTTTGCCTGCCCAGAGTCCGATTCCCTTTCTCCTAAGTCTTGCACCACATTCCTCTTCTTCAGTACCTTCATCTTCCTGAACTTCAGTTCGTTTAGAAAAGATGTCACTAACCCTCCTCAACTCTAAGGCCTATCAGCCTATTTGGTCCTTCAGTCATCTAATTGAGAAGGAATCCTGGGTCTTTTTGCTGCAATTATTGTGAAAGAGAAACTCACACTGGTGTGGCTAAGCTGGGTTAGACAAGTTGGTAGCAGCAGAGCAGTCACCATGGAAGAGAGCCTGGCCCAGAGTAAAATCAGTCTGAGGGACAACAAAGCCATGAGAGGGGAGGGAGGGGGAAGAAAGAGGGACAGAGAAGAGGAGAGAAAGTGGAAAGCAGAGCAAAAGGGGAAATGAAGGCAGGGAGGCAAAGGGTGACGAGGGAGCAGAAGGAAACAGAGAGAGAGGTGTGAGATGCAAAGGACAGAAGAGACAGGAAGTAGAAGCAGGAGGAAGGGGTGGGAGAGAAAGAGCATGTTAGGTAGAGGTGGAGAGGGTAGGAATTAGAGAGCACTTACAGAAATGAAAAGAGAAATGGGCAGAGGGAGAGATTGGAGGAGGCAAAGATGGAGGCAGAGTCAGAGAGATCAAGGGAAAGTCAGGAAGAAAAAGAAAGAGGAGGAAGGAGGGAGGAAGGAGAGAGGCCTAACAGTAGGGTTTAGGAGGTTGAGGAGAAGGGACTGGACAGAGATGCAGGAAGAGAGGCAAGGAAAGAGAAAAGGGGGGAAAGAGAAAGGAAAAGGGGGAGCCAGGGAGTGACAACCTCTCTCCTGAGTCCTCAGGTCCAGTTTCACCTTCTCAGCCTTACCCTGGACTTCTCTGTGGCATGAATCAACAAATTCCCTTTTGCATTCATTCATTTTAGCTGAGACCCCGCCTCAGGCCACCAGCTCAAACTGCTGTTGCTCAAATCATGCAACATGAGTCAACAGTGAGCTGGAATTCATTGTTCTGAATCTAATGTCTCCCTAATGTCGCATTCTCAGTAGCAGCAGCAAGAGTCAACTGGCTTGGGTTCCTTCACATTTTCTAAAATAACCTTCAAAATAAATGAAAGCAACCTGCAAGTGTCAAATCATGGACACATGATTATACGATACAACTGGCAGGAACTAATTGACTACTTTCCACCAAAATGAGAATTTTCAATATTCAGAGCTTCTCTGTCAGTCTTTTCCAACTGTTTTGTTCAGTATTATCCTAGTCTGGGATTGCAATTTGTTATGTTTTCTAGCTTGCTTCTTTGTTTCTCTCTTTCTCTCTCCTTTCATCTTGTTCCCTGTCTTAATAAGACGCTCTGTCTTTATCCCTCTTACCTGAAGCAACCTGCCTTGTTTGCCTTTCACATCATCATTTAGGATGCTGTAAGGGTCTCGGTGTTGGTCCCTTCAGCCCCATGTGTGCACTCAGCATTGCAATGGCAGCTACTAGGACACATTAATGTGATCCCACAGGCCACCAGCTCAAGCTGCTGCTGCTCAAATCATCCAACATGAATTAACAGTGAGCTGAAATTCATTGTTCTGAATCTCCCTGTGGTCACATTCTCAAGAGCAGCAGCAAGAGACAATTGGCTTGAAATGCGAAATCAGTGCTCAAATTTGCAAGGGGAAAAAAAAGGTAGTTATGTGCTTGCCACAAAGAGCAGAAGCAAGAGAGGGATTGTGCAGGAGGGAGACTGTGTGTGTGTGTGTGTGTGTGTGTGTGTGTGTGTACACGCGCGCAACCTGAAAGGTGGGGGCAAAAGGTAAATTAAAGGATTCAGTTTGCAAATTCCCAGCAGGGAGTAAACCACTCTGGTTTTCTCTACAGCCAGAAGAAAAATGGAGTGATTAATGGAATTTTAAAAGGCAGATGAAGGAAAGTAACCTAGCCAAAAGCCAAGGGAGCGGTTACACAAGTTGGGAGCAATGTTACATCCTTTCTTATTAGTGAAGTGCCAGAACCTAAGTCTCTGTACCCTGGGGACTTATATTTATTTCCCAGCATATTTCATATCCATTCAGGAAAAATGATATGTATGACATCTGGGCACAAAGTCTTTCTCAAAGAAACAAAATCAACACAGCCACACTAATTTTCCTCCTTCACCAGTCCCCACCCCACATGCACAAATTCCGCCCTCCTCATTCACTCCAGCACCACCGCTAGGAAACTTCAGCACCATCCCAGAGGCTTGGCTTTTTTCTGCTACTCTTATGAATAATTTACTAACAAACACAATTCCTGTCAATGGTGGTCTCAGCTTTTTCACATTTCAGTGAATTTCAAGACTGTAAAAATCTGGATTCATATGAAAAGGATGTTGTAGACAAAGAGTTTGACTTTTTCCTCAAAAGAAGTAAAAGCTGTATTTTTTCTAGAACGCTAAGTTTGGAATTTTTTGGTTTGGGGGGGTATCATTTAAAAAAAAAAAACAAAAGACTCCTGACTAGATTTAAGATCATCTTATTTCCTACTCCTTGAACTCCATTTGAGGGGCCCCAGTTTGGGCTGGGCAGTCAACCTGAAACCTTGCCCCTCTTATTAACCTGTAAAATGAGGTGAACAACCTGAAAGGAAACCCACAGCACCCTCTCTGTCATTCCTGAGGGTCTGTCCTACATGCACAGCTCTGGGGCCTTCCCCGAGACCCATCCTTTCATCAAGGGTGGTCATCCTTCCTCCAACCCCTACCCATGGATACAAAGCCCCCCAACTTCTCTCTCTTAACTTCCACCAAAGGTACCCACCCAGTCTTACAACATTTGAAACTAAAGGTGGGGGAGTTAGAGAAGGCTTGCCCAAGCTCCTCCTAACCCATGGTGGAGCACAATCCTGCCTCTTCTAGATCTTTCTTTATTTGTTAACTGTTTATTCTCACTCATTAGTGGCTGGCCTCAATTGTATGGCCCTGGTAATTGCAACAAAGACTGTCTCCTTGACAAAATCTTTATCAGGCTCCTCTAGTACTCCACTTGACCAGGCCTGCCCTCTCTGTCCTTGTTGAATCCAGTTTGAGCAAGAATTCTACTAAGTCAGTTGAGATCCCTAACCCAACTTGGTTAGTTTATCTAACCACCAGGAGGGTTCCTGGATCTCCTAGAGTGAATACGATCCTAAGTACTTATATCAATAATGGCGAAAACCCAAATGTAAAAACAGAACTAAAAGATGTGATGCTCTTTTACCCATTTATTGTTTGGGTTATTTGGGGTTTTGGTGTTAAGTTTTTTGAGTTCTTTATATATATTCTGGAAAGTAATCCTCTGTCAGAGGAGTAACTGACAAAGATCTTCTCCCATGTTTTAGACTCTTTCTTCAAGCTCTTAATTGTTCCCTTTGCTGTGCAGGAGCATTTTAATGCGATGCTGTCACTCTTATTGATTCTTGGTTTTATTTTTTAAGCTTTAGGGGGGTCTTGTTAAGGAAGTCAGTGCCTACACCTACATCTTGGACAGTGGAGCCTATGTTTTCTTCCAATGGTTGCAAAGTTCCTGGTCTAATTCCTGGTTCTTTGATATACTTTGAGTTGACTTTTGTGAAGGGTGAAAGATAGGGACCTGGTTTCATTCTTTTACATATGAATATCCAATTTTCTCAGCACCCTTTGTGTAAAGGCCATCTTTTCTCTAACATGGTGGCATAAAGATACCAAGGTGCCACTAGATGAATGGATGACTGCATCTATGTAGGTTTGTCTCCATGTCTTCTATTCCATTCCATTGGTTTTTGTGTTTGTTTTGAGGCCAATTCTCTGCTGGTTTTGTTACTATAACTCTATAGTATAATTCAAGATCAGGTATTATGGTACTTCCAAAATAATTCCTCTTGCTCAGTAGCACTTTGGCTACTCTCTTATTCTTCCATTGAATTTTAGGATACTTTTTTTTATGTTCTATGAAGACTGTCATTGCTATTTTGATGGGGATTGCATTGAACCTGTATACCACTTTTGGTAATAAGGCCATTTTGATAATATTAATTTTGACCATCCAAGAACATGAGAGGTCTTTTCATCTTATAAGGTCTTCAGTTTCTTTCTTCAGTATTCTATAGTTTTCATCGTAGAAGTCTTTCAACTCCTTGGTTAGATTTATTCCCCAGGTTTTTTATTTTTATTTTTTGGTTGTTGTTCTTGTTGTCATTTTTGTTTTGAGGTTACTATTAACAGAATAATTTTCCTGATTTCTTTCTTAGCAGATTCATCATTGGAGTATAGGAAAGTTATTGATTATTGTATGTTGCTCTTATATCCTGCTACCTTGCTGAATTTATTTATCATCTCTAGAAGTCTTCTGGGGAGTTTTTTGGGCTCTTCTACACAAAAGGGCAAAAGAACTAAACAGACATTGCTCAAAAGAAGAAATATAAATAGTCAACAGATGTATGAAAAATGGTCAACATCTCTAGCAATCAAGGAAATGCAAAACCAAACTACATTGATATTTCATCTTATCCCAGTTAGTATGGCAATCATCAAGAATACCTTACTGTCTACTCCACTATCTCCTTGTGTCCATTTGAAATGAAATATTTAGTTCCACAGTATTAGACAGATAAGTAATTCTAATAATACTTCTGATGCAACAGCACCTACAAAGGAAAGAAAGCCGGCTGTGGCCCAGTCAAATAAATCAGGACAGATTATTTTGCTCAAATCTTTCAGGGGAGAAATCATTCCATTATGTTTATGGCCCTATGTCAAAAGAGGACATTTTGGCTTTATTTCCTATAGCCCTTTGATTTTTAGTCAGCCCCAAGAGAGAGAAATCTGCTGGAGACTTTTCAATGTTGTACTAAGATGCTGATCACATTTATTGACTTTCTGCCCTACAAACAGTGGGAAAAGTGACTTCATCCCCCAATCAACGTAACAGATCTTGACACTGCATGAGCAAAAGCTTTTTGCACTCCAGAAAAGCAATTATTTTCTGTGAAAAAAGAAAAAAAAAAGCCCAGTCAACTCCTTAGACATAATGAACCGACCTATTAATCTTGTCTTGCTACTCCTGCTAATTCTGGAAGCAGGACAGTAGTCACACCTTGTTGCTCTCAAATCTAAAAACAGAGCACATCATCAAAAACAAAGAACTTGTCAACTTTGTCCTTGAACTGGTCAGGCTTTCCTGCAAGCAACTATTTAGTCACCAGCCAATGGAGAAGGGAAATTGCTTAACACTTCAAATCTAGCTTTTAGTTTTCCATTGTGGGGCATCCAAACATTATTGACTGAAACAGAGTCCTTTAGTAAATACAGAATTTATTTCCTTAACTAGTCAAAAATCTATGTTTAAGAAGAAAGTATGGCAGTAATAAATTGACTTTCAAACACTTCTAACAATCCTTAATATTAATAGAGGGAGCCTGAGGAGTTCTTTTTTAATGTTTTTATAATACTTTTGTTAATGACTCACCAGGCAGCTATTCACCTCAGATAACTGGTCATGGTTATACATTTCCTTCTAATGATCAGTGCAAATCTGCCCTCTGATACTGAAAAAGAATCATCAGATTTCAATGTGAAGAAAAGGTAGATACAGAAAGAGGAAGGCATGGGATGGATCAGTAGTTGTGAGAGGTACAATAGTCATAGTGAAATCCAAAGAATGCTTTGAAGATTTTGAAAAACAGTGATATTGCAATTAAATACAATGACTTAGGTCATTTGTTCTTAATAGTGCAATTCTGCACTATTTTGCTCACCCTATGTTAATTCTATTTTTATAAATTTGAGGGATGATATATGGCACAATGTCTGCAATATGAGGGTGATTTAATTATATCTGTGCTTTTAAAAGAATCTCTTTGGCTACTATGTGTAGAACCAATTGGAAGGAAGCAATATCAGTGTTTAGAACAAAAACAATTCATAAACTACTTCAGTAATTTGACATAATGGCATACCAGGAGGGTAAAAATGGAGATGGAGGGAATAGATTGACTTGGAAAGGCTTTCAGGTAGTAGTGTGGTCAGGTATCAGTCATGGATTGAACTGGATGAAAAAGAGCAAGGAGTTAAGGATTCTGGCTTGATGGCTAGAACAGGTATATAATGAAACAAGGGATACTAGTGGAAGAGAAGGCATGGAACAAGATAATAAACACATTTCAGACCTGATGAATTCGAGGTACCTATAAGACATCTAAGCAACATAAAACAAAAGTGACTAGATGTACATTGTTATCACAAAGACCCAGGCAACAAATATTTGTCAAGCTCCTATCTACTGGACACTGGACTAGATGCCAGAAACAGAGGAGTCAAAAAGTTAGACCTTACCCTCATCATTGTGGAACTTAGAGTCTAAAGTGGAGAGAAGGGCATTAAAGAAGTAATTACCCAAATGAAAAACTGGAAGCCATAAAAATAAGATATTTGAGATGGGCAAGGGCCAAATGATGCTAAGAGATGGAGAAAATATTAGCAGAGCTATCTATTGGATTTGGTAACTGGCAGTCACGGCAATCTTGCTTCAATGGAATATCAAAGACAGTAGCCAATTTAAAGTGAGTTGAGAATAAAACTGTGGATGGAGATATGGAGACTGTAGCTATAGGACATTTGTTCAAGTAGTTTTGCTGAGGAGAGAAACAGCACAGTAGAGCAGAGGCTGGAAAGGACATGATGTCAAGAGAGAGTTCATTGATCTAAGGTATGTTTATGTGTTACTAGGAATATTGCAATAAAAAGGGAGAAAACCTTGACTCCAGGGAGAGGGGACCAAAAAATATAATAGAAATTCAAGATTCATTCTTTGGGTGATAAGTGATGGAAGGGAACATGAAAGGGCACCTGAGATGCAAATAGCTCAGTTTCCTGATCTAGGTGCTAATTAAAGTATGTTCATCTTCACAAGAGGTAAACTTATGTACTCTTTCCTCTGTGTATACTACATCTCAATAAGGTTTTTTTTAAAGCAGATCAGAAAGGAGGAAACAAAAAGGGTCATTTTTTGCAAGCGATATGATTGCCTACAAAGGAAACTGTGACAAATTTATAAACTATTATAAATAAAAGAAAAATTTCATTAAGTGGCTGCAAAAAGAACAATAAACAAGCCAGGCACAGTGGTGCACAGCTCTAATCCCACGTACTCAGGAGGCTGAGACAGGAGGATCACAAGTTCAAGGTCAGCCTCTGCAACTTAGCAAGAGATCCTATTTCAAAATTAAATTTCACAAAAGGGATTGGGAATATAATTCAGGGGTAGAGTTCTTGTGTAGCACATGTGAGGTCTTGTGATTGATACCTAATACAAAAAAAGGAGGAGGAAGAGGAGGAAAAGGAGAAGGGGAAGGAGGAGAAGAAGAAGAAGAAGAAACAATTGCATCACAACAAAAAATAAAAGCACATTTTTTAAAGTACACCATTTATAAGAAAAACAAAAACTAAATAAATAAATATCTAGCAAAAAAATTTATATATATATTTTTCTGGATACAGAAAATTAAGAAATTTTACTGCAAGATATTAAGGAAGACTAAATGGAGCAATGAGTAGGAAGACTGAATTGTATAATGTCAATTCTCTCTGAATTGCTCTAAAGACTCAATGAAACTCTGATCAAAACCCAAAAAGGATTTTATAAAACTTTACAAACTCATCCTAAAATGCACATGAAATAGTAAAGGACCAAGAAAAAAAATTGCATTTAGAAGAAAAGAAAGGATTGTTTGCCATGCCATGTGTCAAGACTTAAGGAAGTTAAATGTCAGCATAGAGATCTGACAGCAGGTCTAGACACAAATCACCCACGTATGGAACTTGGTTATTTGACTAAGGGACCCATATGATTTATTGTACGCACTCCAGGAGAACTATTTATTCGTAATTAAGTCAGGCAGTGGTAGGCAGTAGTGCCAGAATGTAAACCATCATTGAAGTGGGCAATGAGGATGCAAACTGGGTACCAGGGATAATCTGTGAGAGCCCTGGAAGAGAACAAGCAGAAACAGCCTCTGATGGGAATAAAGATACTTCATCTACAGATGCAAAATAGGAAATAGAGAGCAGATAAAATACAAGTGGCTTATAAGATCTGATGATGGGTATTTGGTCCGCATTACTGCTTCTATTTGCTCAAATTGTGAAGCAACATTATCAGCTGAAGGTAAAGAGGGAAAGAGTTGAGGGAGCTGAGAAAAGAGATGACAGTGTAATTTTTCTGATGAGCAAAAAAATAAATATACAAAGGAGGAGTAATAGGATTGCCAGGCGGTGTCAAGGGCTAATTTTTAGTTTATGTCATGAATCTATAGATCAGTGAACACGATTATGAATCTTTCACTTATAACATTTAGCTGCTTGAGTGCTTATGATAGGAAATCTAAACTAGTGAAAGAAAAACAAGGACAAAAGGGATCAGGACAGTGAAAACGTGCCGGCTCAGTGGAATAGAGGTCTGTGGTGTGACAGTGCCACAGAGGGTAAGGCTAGAGGATGGGTGGGTGTTAAGAGAACAGGCTTCCTAAGACTAAGATGTTGAGGATGATGTCATTTATTGGTGACAAACGGTCAAAGGACCATGGGAATGGGAATAAAAAATAACATCATTTGGGTCACAAAATCATGCACATTTCATGTTAAAACTGAGATCTAGAGAAAGAAAGTGATTTGCCAAGAGTGGTGAAAAAGCACAAAAAGAGTCAGAAGCACAAAAGCAAAGGCATGACAAGCATCTGTGGGGCGTCACCGAAAAAGAGGGAATCCTTACTTCTTGGCAGCTGCAACCTCTCTGCTATCATGTTTTATTTACTCAGGTCAAGGAGAAAAGAGAAAAAAAGTGCACTTCTTTTTTTTTTTTTTTTTAATGGTTATGGGAGCCCAGTAAGCAAATTATTTACAATAAAGTTCTGCTGGCTGCTTAGGTGATACTCCAAAGTGACACATAGCTAACCTCTTCCTTAGAAGCACACTGAATCTGTCTGGAGAAATGAAACCAAAGAATCCAATTTACTACCAAGAAACAGTAGGCAGTAGTGCCAGATTCTGTCTATGAAAGGTTGTTGGAGCTAATGGTGGGAGCAGTAAGGGGTGATCTGGGGTTCCAAACCAACACCCTTATCATCCTCCAGAAGCATGATAAGTAAGTGTGCCTGCCACACAGATATAGCTTCTAGATAAGTCCTCTAGACAGTTCCCAGACTGCCTCTCTGAGTCCCTCCTCTTGAACAATTCTGATCCTCCAGCTGCAGGTGGGTTACCTTCTTTCTCACGTTCACTTTGACTCTTCCTAGTCCCCACCAGCAGAACAGGGAGAGTAACAAATTTATTTTGGATTCTGAGCTGATATGAAGGTAGGTGGAGGTTGAAAAACAGATTGAAAATTTAAATTACTTTAAAACTCAAAGTTCTGATGTCAATCTGTTTGAAATGTCTTCCATTTCTTTTTTCTCAAATCAAAGCCTTAGGGGTTTGGCAAGGCAGTGTGAGAGATCTAAGTTTGTTCCAAGTGCGACCACGTAGCCACGGAGATTGAGTTCATGGCCAGGAACAAGTGAAAATCAGACCCATTAGGCTTTAGTCACATCCCTGCGTTTGAGAATCATGCAAATTGGTATTTCCTTTCATGCACACGATGACAAGTCTACATCTCAGCTGTCTTTAAAATGAGATTTCTGGATAAACCCTGGTGTTCCCACAAATGGACATTTATATAATGGAGCAAAAAAAAGGAAAAAAAAAAGAGCCAAGAAAGAACTGCCTTTGGCTTGTGGCTTTCTAGGAGAATGTTCAGCATTTATCCTTTCACTATACTGAGAGTGTTTTAAAGATTTTATAATTATCTTCATCAAGATAAAACAAAGAGGTAAATGGAAAATATATCTCATTCCCTTTCTATACTACTTGCCTCTGCCTAATATCATATACTTATTTAAACTATTTCGCTTTCCTCGGACCCCTGGAGAAGAGTGAGCAGACTTGAATGGTGTCCACATATCCCAAGGCCTTGCTCAGGCCTGGTATGTTTACAATAAGGCCTCTGTGTCTGGAATGCTCTGCTCTTACCACTGTGCCTGCAGGAAACACCCAGGGATTAGAGCTGTGCTCCTCAGTTCCCATTGTCTAGTCAGCTCCTAAATATCTCCACTATGATTCTACCAAACTACAAGCCTCAGTCCTCCTTCTGGGGGCTCCTGATAGAGTCAATGTTCCCACCGAGACTGAAGACCAAGAAGTGTACCCTTGCAGGAACCATGTGACCAGTAGGGCACAGAGCTGCCCAGGGAAAAGGGCAGGGGGCAAGCATTTAACTCTAGATAGGAATAAGGATGCCCATGAACTTCATGCCCAAGCATTTCTGTCCTGAAAATGGATCTGGGACTATAATACTCTATAGTAGGACTAAGGAGAAATTGGAACTGATTTTTAAGGTCTAATTAGCTGGAAAACTTGTAAACCCTCAGGGTTCACAAAGTCCCATATTACACTTCAGACCTAATGAATCCAAATTTCTGGGGGTAAGTCTCAGGCAGTTTATATTTTTAAAGCTCCCAAAGAGATTCATATTCATAGCTCAAGTTGCAAACCATTGTCATATTTTACTATCCAGGAAGTAGGCCCTTGTACCTCACTGTTTCTGCCTCCCTCCAGACTCTACACCTAACTGTGGGACCTTTGGAGTGTGTGTAACAACCTTCCCCCTGAGGGGCAGATGGGAATGTCAACCAGCTGTCAACCATCACATGCCATGCACCCGAAAGGCTGACGGCAATGCTCCACTCACCCAGGGCTCCCCAGCCTTCTAGTAGGGAAAAGAACCCAAGAGCTAGCCCCCACCCTCTAAGAAAATCTATTGTTTTTCCTCTCAGCAATGGACTTTTGATTGGCAATGTTTTGAGACAATCCATTAAGAGCAACAGACAAGTTTACTGAGTGGAAAGAAGCGAAGAAGTCTAATCAGGAAAACCACCCTTGCAAGCCAAGAGCCAAAGAGAAAAGAGGGCTCACTTTAGCTCTGGTTGGATAACTGCTGCATGAACTCTAAACGCAAACGACCTGGTTTCTCCCGCTGTAGCAGAAGCATGAGATATTTCTGTTCCTAAGCAACAGACAGAAGCCTTTATATCCCATCGTGGCGCAGGCTAGAATCATTCAATTCCCTATTTCCTTTACAGCTCAGCCCCTACCTCCTACCTACCTGCACAACAGAAGCTTGAAATGGTGGGCTGCCCCCCTTCCCTGATGCTATCTCACACACAGAGACAATCATTTTCTGAAAGACTTGGTCCTGTTCTTTTTGGGTACAAGGAAAAGAACATAATCTAGAACACCATCTGTCATCCTGAAATAGCCGGTAGTGGCACTATTTTTACCCAGCAATTATCAAACAAATGGAGTCATTTGAAAGAGTCACAGCTGTTCCTCGGTGTTTTCTCAGTACAAATATGACACAGTGCATGCTGATTTTGTTTTCTGCTTTGTGTCTCGTGTACAACGAGGCAGTGATAATTTCTCAACCTCCCATCAGAACACAAGTCAAAGTGTGTACTCCACTACTGAGTCACTCAGGCAAATTAAAAATCTTTCATTATCTTGATTACATGGTCAGGGTTTCACTAAACATGGTTCTCAATTAGAAAAGTGAATGCAATTGCCTGCATATTTCTGAGTGGGCACTAAGAAGCTTTTTAATCACACAGAATATATCAAAGTTTCTCCTCCCTAAAGGCTACACAAAAGAATTATTGGTACTTGTTAGCACTTTTTTTTTTTTTTTTTTTGTACCAGGGATTAAACCCAGGGCCACTTAACCACTAAGCCATATCCCCAGCCCTCTTTTATATTTTATTTAGTGACAGGGTCTCACTAAGTTGCTGAGGCTGGCTTTGAACTTGTGATCCTCCTGCCTCAGCCTCCCTAGGTGCTGGGATTACAAGCACGTGCCACCCCACCCAGCAGTACTTTTAATGAAAAAGCAAAATTCTGCACAATGAATCCTATTTTCCCATTACTGATGACCATGACAGAATCAAAAAGTGGCCCTACTAAAATAAACCCCTAGTAAACTAAACCCACACACAAACACATGTATATCTACCCACATGTGCGCATATACAAACACAGAGGCGACTCTATCAAGCATCTGGCCATCTTCTAAACACCTCAATCGAAACCCTCTTCCTGTGTTTGGGGAATTCCCCATCCTAAAGTAGTGCTCACCTACCACAATGACCATGAAAATGACAAAGACTTGCTTCCTGCTTCTCTAGCAGCTGAGACAAAGTCATGTGATATAAGTACCACCTATCAGAGGTACACCCAACCCCCCCACCAAGAGCACAGAGATCACCCAGCAACAGAGATGGTGCAAGGGCTGGTGCAGGTAAACACATTGTGGCAACAGTGACAGGGGTGCAAGCTGTGCTTCTCATAAGCTACAGTATCAGAAGTGTCCATCTGATCAGCTCTGCAGGCTCACTTAGGCACTGTTCCTGGCTTCCTAGCTATAGACTAGCTCTCCAGCCCTCCCAGAGACACTGTGAACTAGGTGACATCCTTTTAAACAACTCATTTGCTGTTTCAATCAATCAGCACATTTTTTATTGTTACAAATAAGAACACTACATCAGAAACAAGTGGGGTTTTTTAATGTTTTAATCACATGAAAATCTATATGCATGAAGTTTTATTCCCTTTCAAAATTTTTCACCTTCTTCCCAATTCCTGAGTCTACAGTCTTTCTTTCATGCATAACCAATCCATAGAAATGCCTCTGACTCCTGAAAATTCCCTCATTCCTCACTTTTGACTAGAAATGTAACCAAAAGCACATAGAGAAAAGACATAGGAGGAAGATGCAGGCTGACTAGAAACTTCCTTATGGGATGGCTCCCCAGGGAACAAAGCACCATGACATCTGCTCACTAGCACCTCTTCGCCCACTTCAGACAATTCATAGACACTTCATATTTTGGGGCAATGCTTCTCAGACTTCAATCTGCTTCTGCATCTCAGGGGCACGAAATTCAAATGCGGACACTGATTTAGGAGGTCTGGGATTCTACAGCTCCAATGCCCACTCTGCTTGGCCATGTCTGCATTTTGCATGGCAAGGTTTTCCAATATGTAGGTACTACTCATACTCCTAATAAAAATGTCCTAGGACAAAAATTCAAAACTCCATGTGTTCTCCATCTGGGGGGACTCATCTCTACTTTTCCTTTTAATTCTATATTTAGAATAATTAGACTTTAAAGTGGCAATACATTCCACCATTTATTTGGCACATGGCTCAGGCCAAATGGAAAATTTCTTATGTGCCAAGTATCAGAACATATAAAAACAATTGTACCTTACCTCATTGGTTCAGAAAATGTTAAATTCTATAACTAATCAATTTAATACAAAGCCCACTTAACTTGCAATTTGGATACTTTTGAGTAAATGAGATTAGGGACTTCTACTACTTTATGATCCCAAAGATTCTCATTTGGGTGGATTTTAATTTCTCTCAACTGTAAATTAAAAGCATCTAAAGACTTATCTTAGAAGCACAAAAATACCTGGGCATGAAGGTGTGAACACACACAGAAGAAATATTCTCTGTGCCTCATCTGCTGTAAAAATGCCTTTTGTATGTATTCCCTGGTCATGGTTCCCCTCCTACACTTAATGTTTCTCAAAAGGGAAGGCCTGATTCTTGTCAAAATGAATAAAATCATCTTGTAACATATTTGCAATTAGAATTCATACCCACCATCCTCTGCACAGCTCATAAACCACTTCAGAATCTTTTTCCCCAAAATTCAGCCACAGTTCTCTGAGTATTGACCAATGTAATTTCTGACAGCACAATGTATTCTGCTTTACTTATAACACTATCCCTAACTAATCATGTCTGAAATGTCACAATACATAAGAAAATTAAGAGAAACCTATCAGCCCTTTCTTCATGCTTCTATAAACAACTAGTCTGTCCTTAGTTTCCCAGAAAGGACAGAGGGTAGGGAAGGATCTTCCTTTTAAGTGATTCATATAATCCTATCTGTTTTATATTATGATGAATAAGAAATTGGTGATCAAAAATAGGAAATCATTCATTAACTAGGGACATTATAGCACATATATTGTGAATATTAAACAGTCCACACAGAAAATAGTGAGCAAGAAATTTTTTCCACTGGAAAAGAAATAGAAGACACAGTAAAGAGTCATAATTGCTAAGATCTGGTTAATTTTAGGTGAACTGGTGCAGGGAGATCTCTTATACAGTTTTCAAATCAAGACTGATTTGTATTATGAATTTTAAGGCTGGGGTTGTAGCTCAGTGGTAGAGTGCTTCCCTAGTACATGTGAGGCACTGGGTTCAATCGTTAGTACCACACTAAAAAAAAAAAAAAAAAAAAAATATATATATATATATATATATATACACACACACATGTGTACATATATATATGTGTATCACATATATATTATATATATTTTTTATATATATAATAAAGTTATGTCCATCTACAACTAAAAATTTTTTTTAAAAGAATTTTTAAATTCTGACAAGAGAGCTATTGGTATGAAGATATATTGTATGAAAGGAAAATTTATAAAATAACTCAAACATCCAAAAATAAGAGAAAAGTTTATGATCATGCATTCAGGTTATTCATTATGCAATATAAATACTATAAAACAATGCATCAAATGTTTATAAATGGATTAAAAATCAGGATATGAAATCGCATGTTCAGTGGGTTCATAAGGTTTTTGTCACCGTGACAAAATGCCTGAGAGAAACAACTTAAAGTATAGAAGATTTATCTGGGCTCATAGTGTCAGAGGTTCAGTCCATGGTTGGCTGGTTCCATTGTTATGGGACTGGGTGAGGCAACACAACATGGTGGGAAAGTGTTGTGGAACACAACTGCTTACTTCATGTTGGCCAGGAAGCAGAAAGAGAGAAAGTCAGAGCCCAGGGATAAGATATAGTACCCCAGAACATACAACCAAGTACCCACTCTCTTCAACTAGGGCCTAGCTCCTAAAGCTTCCACATCCTCCCAATAATGTCACCAAACTAGTATTTTATGGATTACCACTGATAAGGTCAGAACCCTCATGGTCCAACACACCCCAAGCAGGAAAAAAAAAAAATAAGACCACCAAATCGAGGTGTTCAAGGTAACCTCATCATCAAGTTACTAAAAAACTAGTGGTAAAGAGAAAAACCAAAAAGCAAGAAGCAAAAAAGGCATTACATTACATACAAAGGAACAAAGATAAGAATGATAATATAGTTCTCTTCAGAAACAATACAAGCCAGGAGGCAGTGGGACAACATCTTTTAAACAATGAACAAAAAATCTGGCAAATCAAAGTTCTATATCTAACAAAAACATCCTTCCAAATGAAAATATAATAAACCTTTCAGATATACAAAAGCAGAAATAATATGTCATGAGCATCACTGCATGTGCTAAGGAAGTCCTTCAGTAGGAGGCGAACGATACCAGATGGAAATTTGTATCTACCAAAAGGGATGAAAAACATCAGAAAAGCTTTTTAAGTGTGTAGATACAATTTGTTTCTTAGTTTTAATATTCTTAAAAGGTCAATTTTAAAGCAAAGATAAAAAATGCATTATTGGGTGTCTTAGCTTGGGCTTCAGTAACTAATACTAGTGAATGGATGCATTAAAAGACATTTATTTCCTCCTGATTTTGAAGGCTGGGAAGTCTGAGATCATAGTACTGAGGATTCAGGAACTGGTTAGGGCTCACTTTCCAATTGTAAATGGCCACATCTTTATGAGATGGCACAGAGGAAAGAGAGGAAGCAAACTCTCTTATGTCTACTCTTATAAATGCATTTATTCCATTCAGCAGGACTCAACCCTCATGACCTAATTATTTCCCAAAGGCCCCACCCCAAAATGCATCATAGTGGAAATAAGACCTCAGCATATGAATTTTGGAGGGACACAAACATTCAGTCCTTAGACATTGGGTGTCTAATATATGTAGTAGTAAAATGTATGGCAACGAAAGCACACAGGCCAAGAGAGAGGAAACAAAGGTTACAGCTGCAAAGCTCTACACTATATGGAAAGCATTGTAATATTATTAGATGGTGGGCTGTATAAATTAAAGTTATAAACTCTAGAAAAACCACCATATAAATAAAAGCTATCACTAATAAACATGAAAAAAACTAAACTAAAATCATAGCAAACATCCTAAGGTAGAAAAGAAAGAAAAAAGATAGACAAGACAAATAAAAAAAAATAAATAGTAAGATGGGTGGTTTAAATCCTACCATGGCAATAACCACCTTAAATAGAAATTGTCTGAACTTACCAAGAACAGATGTAAGATTATATAAATCTTACAATTTAAGATTGTAAATTGTACAACTCAACTATGTATGCAACTATAAGAAATTCACTTTAAATAAAAAGAATGGTAATAAGGAAAAAAGATAGGGAAAGGATAAATCATAGTAACATTAATGAAAAGCAAACTGAGTGACTATGCTAAGATCAAAGCAAATTTCAAAATAAGGAACATCACCAAGACAAAAAGGATAATTTTTGTATGATAAAGGGATCAATTTGTCAAAAGTACATAACAATCTTGAATGTTTTTTCAAATAATAAAAACCTCAAAATGCAGAAATTAAAAACTGAATGAATAAGAAGACTAAATAGACTAATAACCATAGTTTGATATTTCATGGCTCTAATCTCAATAATTAATAGAAAAAGTAGGCAGCAATTCAATGTGTAGTCATTTTCCATTATAGTAAAATATAACCTGAGAAAAACAACTTAGATGAGAAAAGATTTATTTTTGGCTCACCATTCGAGAATTCTCAGTCTATGGTCAGCTGGCTCAATTGCATTGGGCCTGAGGTAAGAAGAATATAATGGCAGAAGAGCATGAGAGAGAACAAGTGCTCAGTTCATGGCATCCAGGAAGTGGCAGGGGTGGGGAGAGAAGGGACCTGGGGACAACCATTACTGTACAGGAGAAATACTACACACAAGATAAATACAAAACAATTCCAAGGTTCACAAATGAAAAAATTTTTATTTGAAAAGCAGCTAAGCAAATGAGAAATAGGACCAAATTAAACATTAGAAATAAATCAAAGTGATAGGAATTAATAAATATCTCTCTATAACAACACTCAGCTCCCCAATTAAAAGACATAGGCTAGAATAATGGATTAAAAAACACAACACAACTATTTTTGTAAGCAACTCACCACACAGGCAAAGAAAGCCACAGCCTGAAACTTAAAGAGTAGAATTGATATCATGCAAATGGAACCTATAAACAAGCAAGAATAGCTACTCTTATATCCAACAAAGTATACTTGAAGCCAAAATGAATGAGAAGAGGCAAATTTCACTATGTGCTGGTAAACAATCCAACAAGAAGATATAATGATATTAAATGCTAATGCCCCAAACATTGTGCACCTAATTACATAAAACAATACTACTTGGCTTAAAAACTAAGATAGACCCCCAATATGATAATACTGGGTTATTTCAACATGTCTCTTTCACTAATAGATCATCCAGACAAAAACTCAATAAAGACTCTTCAGACCTAAAAAATATATATAAATCAATGAACTTAACAGACATCTATAAAATATTTCATCCAACAAGAGCTGAATTCACTTTATTCTCAGTTGATCATTGAAACTTCTCCAAAACAGACCATCTTTTAGGTCACAAAGAAACATTTAGAAAATACAAAGAGAAAATCCATAGAATTCTTGCATCTTAGCAGATCAGAATGAAATGAAATCAGATATTAACACCAAGAAAAACTATAGAAACTATAAAAACACCTAAAGATTGAACAATACACTTTTGATTGATGAATGGGTATCAGGGAACAAATTTTAAAGTTCTTAGACTCAAGTGAGACTAGTAATATATTATAACCTCTGGGACACTATGAAGTCAGTTTTAAGAGTAAAGTTTAGAGGTATGAGTGCCTACATAAGAAAATCAGAAAGATCCTATTTTAGTCAACTTTTATATCATTGTGACCAAAATACATGACAAGAACCACTTAAAGAAGAGGAAAAGTTTATTTGGAGCTTAGAGTTTCAGAGTTCTCAGTCTACAGATGACCAACTCCATAGCTCTAGGTCTAAGATGAGGTAGAACATTAAGGTAAAAGGGCATGGGAGAACCAGAAAGCAGAGATAGCTCCCCATACTGGGGATGAAATATAAACCCCAAAGGCAAACATGCCTACATTTACCACCCAGTTAATTCATATTACTGGATTAATCCATCGATTAGGTTTTACCTCTAATAGTCTAATCATTTCACCTCTGAAAATTCTTTGTCTCACACATGAGTTTTGGGGGGACACCTTATATCTAAAACATAATAGATCCCAAATAGATAACTTAATGATACATCTTAAGGCCCTAGAAAAATAATAATAAACTTGTTCTTAGAAGGAAATAGATAAGATCAGAAGGAAATAAATAATATCAGAGCCAAAATCAATAAGAGACTAAAAAAAATACGAAGGATCAATGAAATGAAGTGTTAATTCTGTGAAAACATAAGCAAGATTGATAAATTCTTAACCAAACTAACCAAAAGAATAAGAGTGAAGACCCAAATTAACAGAGATGAAAAAGGAGAAATCACCACAGAAATCCAGAGGACTCTTAGGGACTAGTTTGAAAACCTATACTTTGGGCTGGATTTGTGGCTCATTGGTGGAATACTTGCTTGGCAAGTATGAGGCTTGGATTTGATCCTCAGCACCACATGAAAATAAATAAATTAAATAAAGGTATTATGTCCATCTACAACTAAAAAATAATTTTAAAAAAGAAAACCTATGCTTTAATTATTTCAAAAATATAAAAGAAATGAATATATTTCTAAACACATACCAAAATTGAACCAAGAGGACATAGACAACTTAAACATACCAATAAGAAGCAATGAGATGGAAGCAGTAATGAAACATCTTTCAGCTACAAAAAGCCTAGAACCAGACTGATTCTAAACTGAATTCTACCAGACCTTTAAAGAAGTAATGCCAATGCCCTACAAAGGATTCCATGTAATAAAAAGTACTGAAACATTTCCAAATTCATTCTATGAAGACAGTATCACCCTTAAACCAAAACCAAATAAGCACACATCAAAAAAATACTACATACTAATATCCCTGATGAACTTACATGCAAAAATTCTTAACAAAATATTATCAACTCATAGTCAACATCATATTAAGAAGAATATACATCATGACCAACTTGGTTTCATTCTAGGGACACTAGGATGGTTTAACATATGTAAATCAATAAATATAATTCACCATATCATAGAATTAAGACCAAAACTCACATAATCATCTCATAGATGGAGAGAAAGATTCACACCCATTCATGATAAAAACTGAAAAAAACTAAGGATAGAAGAAACTAATTTCAACATTATAAAGACTATATACAATAAACCAAAGGCAAAATTATAATAGATGGGGAAAAGCTGAGAACATTTCCTCTAAAATACAGACCAAAACAAGAATGTCCACTTTCACCAATATAGTAGTAGAAATTCTAGCCAGAGTGACAGGTAAAAGAATGAAATGAAAGTGATTTTTAAAAAAGGAAAGGAAGAAGTCAAATTATTGCTCTCTGCAGATGATATGATCCTAAACTCAGAGGATTGAAATAGCTCCATCAGAAGATTTTAGAGCTAATAAATAAATTTACCAAAGCATCAAAACACAAAATCAACATACAAAAATCAGTAGTTTTCCTGTACTCCAATAATAAATCTGCTGAGAAAGAAACCAGGAAAACAATTCCATTTACAATAAGCTAAAAAAAAAAAAAAAAAAAAAAGACTAAGAATAAATCTAACCAAGGAGGTGAAATTCCTCTACAATGAAAACTACTGAACACTGAAGAAAGGAATTGAAGAAGGCACTAGAAGATGGATAGAACTTCCATGTTCATGAATAGGCACAATATTGTTAAAATGTCAATTTTAACAATTGGCAATTTGGCAATTAATATTGCCAAAAGCAATATACAGATTCAGTGCAATCCTCAAGAAAACCAACAACATTCTTCACACAACTAGAAAAAAACAGTCAGTCCTATAATAAATTTGGAAGAATAAAATACTCAGAATAGCCAAGCAATTATAAGCCACAAAAGTAATGTTGGAGGTATCATGGTTACTTGACTTCAAATTATATTTCAGAGCTACAGTAACAAAAACTGTCTGGGACTGGCAATAAAAACAGACACATTGACTAATGAAACAAAATACAAGACACAGAGACAAACCCATACGGATTCAGTCATCTGATCCCTCACAAAGATGCAAAAAAAAAAAAAAAAAAGACAACATATTGGAGAAAAGGTAGACCTTTTAACAAATAGTGTTAGGAAAACTGGGTATCCATATGTAGAAGAATGAGAAGAATGAGACTAGATCCCTACATCTCATTCTGCACAAAAGTCAACACAAAATGGACCAACAACCTAGGAATTAGACCAAAAACTTTGCAACTCCTAGAAGAAAACCAAGGTTCAACACTCCAGCATATAAATGAAAACAATGACTTCCTTAATAGAAATCAAAAAGTTCAAGAAATAATACCAAGAATTAGTAAATGGATGGCACTGAATTGAAAAGGTTCTAGACAGCAAAGGAAACAAGAATGTGAAGAGAGAACTTATAAAATGGGAGAAATTTTTGCTAGCTACTCTTCTGACAGAGAATATTCAGAATATACAAATAAAAACCACCAAAAAACCTCAAATAACCAAATTAACAACTGGACAAATGAATTAAATACTTCTCAAAATAAGAAATAGAAATGGCCAACAAATATATTCAAAATTCTCAACATTTTTAGCAATTAGGGAAATGCAAATCAAAACTACACTGAACTGGAAAGGATATCGAAAAAACAGAACACTTCTACACTGTTTGTGAAATTGTAAATTAATACAACTATTATTAAAATAAGTATGGAGCTTCCTCAAAAGACTAGGAATGGACTCAACATATGACCCAGATATACCACTCCTTGGTATTTTCCTAAAGAATTGAAGTCATCATACTACACCAATATATGCATACCCATGTTTATTACAGCACAATTCACAATAGCCAAATTATGGAACCAGCTTAGGTGTCCATCAACAAATGAATAGAATGTGACAAACATCATTATACTATGTATATGTATGAATATGCAAATGGTATGATTCTACTTTGTATACAACCAGAAAAACAATAGTTGTACTCCATTTGTATACATTGAACCAAAAAATTAAAAAAATAAAAATAAATGAATAGATAAAGAAAATGTGGTATATATACACAATCAAATTTTATTCAGCCATAAAGAAAAATGAAATTTTGTCATTTGCAAGAATATGAATGGAACTTGAAAGCAAGCTAAGTGAAATAAGTCAATCTCAGAAAGTCAATGATCATATGTTTTCTCCTATATGCAGAAGTTAGAGAAGAAAAATGAAAATAAAAGTGGTCTGTGTCATGAAATTAAAAAGGGAGACCAGTAGAGTTAGAGGA
This sequence comes from Glaucomys volans, assembly GCA_020662805.1. Taxonomy (NCBI): domain Eukaryota; kingdom Metazoa; phylum Chordata; class Mammalia; order Rodentia; family Sciuridae; genus Glaucomys; species Glaucomys volans. The sequence continues at coordinate 717,237 of JAJEJO010000204.1, read as the reverse complement.
AAAGGACCAGGGAAAGGGAGAAAGGAAGGGAAAGGGGAAATACCAGGAAATGATATTATCCATCTAATTTTATATCATGTGCATGTACAAATATGCCAAGATAAATCCTACCACTATGCTTAATTATAATCCACCAATTAAAAAATGTGAAAAAAAGAAACTTTCCAGATTATTCCTCTGACTTCCTCCAACCATGCCTCACTATCTACAGTTTCCATCACCTCCCAGTAGACCATTCAACTATCATGGATAATTCATTGATCCACTGATGAGGTCAGAGCCCTCATGAGCCAATCACTTCCCAAAAGCTTAACCCATGAACCCATGAGCGCTGGGTACCAAGCCTCCAACACATGTCTTTGGGCAGGGATCATTCCAGATCCAAACCATAACATTCAGTAGAATATAAAACACCAGAAAAACACTTGATGAAGTTAATCTACTTGGCATTAATAAAAAAAACTCCACCCAACAAAAATAAGATACTCTGTTTTTATCAAGTGAACATGAAACACTTACCAAGACTATAATTTGGACCAATAAAACAAGTCTCAATAAATTTAAAAGAACTCACATTCAACAATGTTTTTTATCTAACCAGAGTTAAATAAAAAATAAATAACAAAAAGATTTCTGGATTGTTTCCTCAAATATTTGGAAACATAAGAACACACTTTATATATTTATTTATATATATATAGTTTTAATTTTTACTCAATTCAAAATATTTCCAAATTTTTTGTGACTTCACCTTTGACACATATATACATATAAATCTATAGGATGCAGATATACCGGGCTTATAAAAATAAAAAGATTTAAAAATTAGTGCTTCCATCTTAAGAAATTAAACAAATAAGAGCAAAGTATAACAAAAATAAGCAACTGAAAGGAAATAAAGATAAAAGCAGAAATCAATAAAATTTTAAAAACAAAAATAGAGAAATTCATCAAAACCAAAGTTTATTTGAGGAAAAGAATAGTTAAATGAATAAACTTCTATCCATGCTAATCAAGACAAAAAACAGAAACCACAAGTAACCATTCTCAGAAATGTGGGAAGAAAAATGTCTATGAATCCTATAAACATTAAAAAGATAACAGGAATATTTTAAACAACATTATACCAATAAACTTGAAGAACATTCATGAAATGGATAAATCCCTTGAAAGACATATATTACCAAAGTCCACTCAAGAGGAAACAAATAACCTGACTCACATCTATCAAGGGTACTCAGTGTGTACCTTTGGGGGAAAAAAGAACTGCAGAACCTGCTTCACCAAGGAATTCCACCAACATTAAAAGAAGAGTTTCTCTTAAAGCACTTCAAGAAAATGAGAGATAAAGAAACACTGCCCAGCTTAATTCTATGCATCCTGAATTTATCTTAATATCCAAACTAAACAAAACATTAAGAAAACTTAGAATAATATTTTTAACACAGACATAAAATTCTTAAAATATTATCCCTCAAAATCCAACAATATATTAAACAGATAAAGCACAAGACCAAGTGGAATTTATCCCAGGAACACAAGGCTGGATCCACATTCAGAATCAACCATATAATCCAACATATTAATAGGGAAATAAGAAAAAACTGTTACGATGTTTTCAAAAGATGTTTTAAAAAAAGCGATTGACAAAAATTCAACATCATTTTGGTTCAAAACTTTGAGCAAACTAGACATAGAAGGGAACTGCTTCAACCTGCTAAAGAGCCTCAATGAAAACCCTGCAGGTAATATCCAAATTAATCGTGAAAGACTAAACACTTTCCTCCTAAGTTTAGGAGTACTGCCATTTCATTCAGTAGCATGATTTTTTGCTAAGTCATTTCCTAAGTATTTCACATTTTTATGCTGGCATAAATAGTACTGTTTTTTTCAACTGTACATGGTATTGTGTTTTAGTTGTAAATAGAATTGTGCCTTAATTGCTGGCATGCAGTCAATTTTTTTTTTATCTTTTACTTGGTATCTTGTGAGGTTGTTAGAATTACTTGTTACCTCCAGTGGTTTTAATGTAGATTCCAATTCACAATTCAAGGCATATGGGTCTCCTAGGTGTTGTGGATAGGGGAAACTCACCGAAAATGAACTAGTAAAATTCTCAGAAACCACATAAATGAGTCACCAGGAAGGTGAATCTGAAGAGAGAGAGACAGAGAGAGAGAGAGAGAGAGAGAGAGAGAGAGAAGGTGGGGAGGAAGGGAGAAAGGGGAAAGGAAAGGAAAGGAAAGGAAAGGAAAGGAAAGGAAAGGAAAGGAAAGGGAAGGGAAGGGAAGGGAAGGGAAGGGAAGGGAAGGGAAGGGAGGGAGGAAGGAAGGAAGAGAGAGAGAGAGAGAGAGAGAGAGAGAGAGAAAAGTTTTACTGCTTCCTTTTCAATCTATGTGCCTTTTATTTCTCACCGTGCTGTATTGTACAATACAAGAAAAAAAAACAAAGAAATATTGTTCATAGAAATGGACCAGGTGATTCCAAAATTTACATGAAAATACAAATGCTCCAGATTACTCGAAACAGTGTTGAAAACAAGAAAAAGTAAGATAATTTACAATCTGATTTTAGCACTTATTACACATAAAGCTACAGTAATCAAGACAGTATGGTATTGGCAGAGACACATACATCAATGAAAAAGAAGAGGTTCCAGAAATAATCCTACATGTATATGGCCAATTACTTTCCAACAAAAGTGCTAATGCAATTCATTGGGAAAAGAAAAATCTTTTTCAACAAGTGCTGCTAAAACAATTACATGTTCACATACCAAAAAAAAAAAAAAAAAAAAAAAAACTTGATCTTTACTTCATAACATAAACAAAAACATGAAATGTCTCACACATCTAAACATAAAATCTAAAGCTGCAAAACATCTACAAAAAAACTGGAGAAAATTCTTGTAACTTTGGGTTAGGAAAAAATTCTTAAGTAGAATATATGAATACAAAGTGTAAAAAGATACATTGGATTTTATCAAAATCAAAAGCTCTTTCTCTTCAAAACACAGGATAATGAAAAGCGAAACTACAGACTACAAACACATATTTGGAAGTCAAATACAATTTTTGAACTGGCAAAAGATCTGAACACACATTTCACCAAAGATGATACATAGATAGCAAACAGATCTTTTAGAAGATAGTCCACATTCTGAGCCCTCGGACCTAAGCCCACCCCTTTCCCCGGGGACACAGCGCTGCGGCTTCAGGTGAGATTTACCCGGGAGCGGAGCTGCTTGCCGGCCCCAGCAGGGAATTTGGGCTCCGTCGGCGCCATTCTACAGATTCCCTGGCGGAGAGTCTCCATTTTGACCTCGCTGAGCCCCCGGACCTAAGCCCACCCCTTTCCCTGGGGACACAGCGCTGCGGCTTCAGCGCTGCGGCTTCAGGTAAGATTTACCCGGGAGCGGAGCTGCTTGCCGGCCCCAGCGGGAATTTGGGCCTGGTCGGCGCCATTCTCCAGATTCCCTGGCAGAGAGACTCCATTTTGACCTCTCTGAGCCCCCGGACCTAAGCCCACCCCTTTCCCCGGGGACACAGCGCTGCGGCTTCAGCGCTGCGGCTTCAGGTGAGATTTACCCGGGAACGGAGCTGCTTGCCCGCCCCAGCGGGGAATTTGGGCCCGGTCGGGGCCATTCTACAGCTTCCCTGGCGGAGAGACTTCATTTTGACCTCTCTGAGCCCTCGGACCTAAGCCCACCCCTTTCGCGGGGACACGGTGCTGCGGCTCCAGGGACACAGTGCGGCATCTCCTGGTTGCCTCTGCCCAGAAACATTGATCATTCCCAACCTGGAGGTTGTGAGACAGCGGCTATCTTGGTTCACCACTTGATCAAGCACCTCTCAAACATCTGGGGAGTTGCTGGAAATCTGCAGGGACGCCCTGGGTCTTTACAGGGAAGTTGCAATCCCTCTGATTTGCACTACTAGAGGGGAGGATATATGAGCAGCATGGGAAGACATGGGAAGAAAGTGTCCCAAACAAACCTGGATGGTGCATCAGGAGATCCTAAGGACAGCACGGTAGAGGGAATGACAGAAATGGAGTTCAGAATGTTCATAATTAAAATGATCCGAGAAGAGAATGAGGTGACAAGAGAGCAGATTCAGGCTATGAATAATCAGCTATTAGAGCAATTTCAGGAAGCAAAAAATCATTTCAATAAAGAGATAGAAGTTCTGAGAAAAAAGCAAACAGAAATCCTTGAAGAAAACAAGGAAATGAAGGAAACAATCAACCAAGTTAAAAACTCAATAGAAAGCATAATTAATAGAATAGATCACTTGGAAGACAGAACCTCAGACAATGAAGACAAAATATTTAATCTTGAAAACAAAGTCGAACAAAGAGAGAAGATGGTTAGGAATCATGAACGAAACCTCCAAGAAATATGGGACATCATGAAAAGACCAAATTTAAGAGTTATTGGGATTGAGGAAGGCACAGAGATACAAACCAAGGGTATGAACAATCTGTTCAATTAAATAATATCAGAAAATTTCCCAAATATGATGAATGAGATGGAAAATCAATTACAAGAGGCTTACAGGACACCAAACGCACAGAATTTCAACAGATCCACACCAAGGCACATTATAATGAAAATACCTAACATACAAAACAAAGATAGAATTTTAAAGGCTGCGAGAGAAAAGCAGCAGATTACCTACAGGGGGAAACCAATACGGATATCAGCAGATTTCTCAGCCCAGACCCTAAAAGCAAGAAGGGCCTGGAACAACATATTTCAAGCTCTGAAAGAAAATGGATGCCAACCAAGAATCTTATATCCAGCAAAACTTACCTTCAGATATGATGACGAAATAAAATCCTTCCATGATAAACAAAAGCTTAAAGAATCCACAAAGAGAAAGCCTGCCCTACAGAACATTCTCAACAAAATATTCGAAGAGGAAGAAATGAAAAATAACAACCTCGGTCACCATGGGGAGGAACTACCCTAAAGAAAGAGTCAATCAAAGGAGAAACAAAGTTAAGCTAAAAACCC
>JAJEJO010000204.1:685952-707220 GCA_020662805.1 Glaucomys volans | reverse complement strand
TACAGGTATCTCATACTTGACAAAGGAGGCAAAAACATGCAATGGAGAAAAGACAGCCTCTTCAACAAATGGTGCTGGGAAAACTGGAAATCCATATGCAGCAAAATGAAACTAAACCCATATCTCTCACCCTGTACAAAACTCAACTCAAAGTGGATCAAGGACCTAGAAATCAGACCAGAGACTCTGCACCTAATAGAAGAGAAAATAGGTCCAAATCTTCATCATGTTGGCCTAGGACCAGATTTCCTTAACATGACTCCCAAAGTGCAAGAAATAAAAGCACGAATCAATGATTGGGATAGAGTCAAACTAAAAAGCTTTTTCTCAGCAAAGGAAACAATCAGCAATGTGAAGAGAGAGCCTTCAGAGTGGGAGAAAATCTTTGCCACACACACTTCGGACAGAGCACTAATCTCCAGAATCTACCAAGTACTCAAAAATCTTTACACCACGAACACCAATAACCCAATCAATAAATGGGCCAAGGAAATGAACAGACACTTTACAGAGGAAGATCTACAAGCAATCAACAGATTTATGAAAAAAATGTTCAACATCACTCGTTATAAGAGAAATGCAAATCAAAACCACCTTAAGATTTCATCTTACCCCAATTAGAATGTCTTTTATCAAGAACACAGGCAACAACAGGTGTTGGCGAGGATGTGGGGGAAAGGGTACACTCATACATTGCTGGTGGGAGTGCAAGTTGGTGCAGCCACTCTGGAAAGCAGTGTGGAGATTCCTTAGAAAACTTGGAATGGATCCACCATTTGACCCTGCTATCCCACTCCTTGGCTTATACCCAAAGGACTTAAAATCAGATTGCCTCAGTGATGCAGCCACATCAATGTTCATAGCTGCTCAATTCACAATAGCTAGATTGTGGAATCAACCTAGATGCCCTTCAGTAGATGAATGGATAAAGAAACTGTGGTATATATACACGATGGAATATTACTCAGCCATAAAGAAGAATAAAATTATGACATTTGTAGGTAAATGGATGATGTTGGAAACTGTTATGCTAAGTGAGATCGGCCAATCCCAAAAATCCAAAAGCCGAATGGTCTCTCTGATAAATGAATGATGATGCATAATATGGGGGGGGAAAGATGGCAAGAATGGAGGAAAGATAGCTAGCATAGAGGGAAGGGAGGGGTGGGGGCGGGTGGGGAGTAAAATCAATAACAGAGTGTGTGACAGATATCATTGCCCTGTGTACATGCAAGAAAGCACAGATGGTGTGACTCTACTTTGTGTACAACCCTTGAAACAATAGCTGTACTCCATTTGTGTTCAATGAATCAATAAGTAAATAAAAAAAAAAGAAGATAGTCCACATGACTGATATTCATCAGGAAGACACAAATGGAAATCAAAGTGAAATATCTCCTTACATCCACCAGAATGGCTAAAATAAAAACTGACAATATCTATAGCAGCACAATTCACAATAGCCACACTATGGAACCAGACTGGCTGCCCATCAGCAAACCAATAGATAAGGAAAATGTGGAATGTACAATGGAATTTTACTCAGTCATAAAGAAGAAGGAAGTGATGTCATTTGTAGGTAACTGGATGGAACCAAAGAACATCATGCTTAATCAAATAAGCCAGGCTCAGAAAGTGAAAGGTCAAATGTTTTCTTTCATATGCAGATGCTAGAAAGAGAGAAAGGGGAATGGTTTTAAAAGGTGAGGGAGAGGTTACATGAAAACAGGGGATCAAGAGGATGAGAGGAGGGGACGTCAGGGGGGAGTATTGGGGATTGAAATCTACCAAACTGCGCTCATCATGTACAAATCTACCACAATGACTCAGATAGATAGATAGATAGATAGATAGATAGATAGATAGATAGATAGATAGGGAGATAGGGAGATAGATAGATGAGATACGCTAGCTAAAGTAACAATAACAATAATGGAAGATTAATGGAGTAGAACAAGGGGATCTGGGGAGGGTGAGGGAGGGAAAGGGAAGGTATTAGGGAATGAGATTATGCTACATATCTGTATGAATATAATATAATGAATCCCACTAGTATGTATAATTACAATACACCAATTAAAACATGAAATAGAAGCAACTGAAATTTCCTACCCTGTTGACAATATAAAGTGATGCAATCACTTTGGAAAAGATTTTAACAAATTTTTATAGAGTTAAATGCATACACATTTATTATATTACTTAGTGACTCAATTCCTAGGTATTTACCCAAGAGAAACTAAACTATATGTCCACACAAATACTTATATGTGAACATTCACAACAGTCTTATTCATATTAGTTAAAAATCTGAAACAATCCCAATTTGGATAAGCAAATTGTGATATGTCCATACAATAGATGAAGAAAGAACAAATCCCCAAAACAAGCTAGACAATACTGAAAGAAAAGAATAAAGTTGGAGGACTGACACGACCCAACTTCAAGGTATATTATAAAATTACAGTATTTTAGTCAATGGTGCCATAGCATAATGCCTGAGGTTGGATAGTTTGTCAAGAAAAGGTTTATTTAGCTCACAGTTTGGAAAGGCTAAAAGTCCAAGAACAAGTAGCCCTATAAGTTTGACCTTTGGTGAAAGATTCATGGAAAATGAAATCTAGAGTCAGACCTTACACCACTTGCAAAAATTATTAACTCAAATCACAGCCCTGAATGTAAACACAAAACTAAAAAACTTCCAGAAGATAAAGTAGAAAACAATCTAGATAATTTGAGTTTGGTGATGATTTTGTAGATGTAACACCAAAGACACAATCCATGAAAGAAAGACTTGATAAGCAGGGCTTCGTGATAATTAAAAACTTCTCCTCTGCTGGGCACACCGGCACGTACCTGTAATCCCAGCAACTCTGGAGGCTGAGACAGGAGGATTGCAAGTTCAAAGCCAGCCTCAGCAACTTTAATGAGGCCCTAAGCAACTTAGCAAGACCCCATCTCTAAATAAAATGTAAAAAAGGACTGAGGATGTGGCTCAGTGTTTGAACACCCCTGTGTTCAATCCCCAGTAACAAAAACAAGCAAACAAAAACAAAACAAAACAAAACAAAAAAAAACTTCAGTTCTGTGAAAGACACTGTCTAGAGAATGATAAATCAAACCACTTACTGGAAGAAAATATTGAAAACACACATTTGGAGGACTGTTATTCAAAATATACAAAGAACTTTGAAAAATCAACAATAAGAACACCAACCACCTAATTGCAAAATGGGCCAAAGACCTTAATAAAATGGACCAAATGATGGCATAATAAGCATATAAAGATGCAAATAAGCATATAAAAAGATGCTTTTTATATGGCAAATAAGCATATAAATGGCAAATAAGCATATAAAAGATGCCCCACATCATATGTCACTAGAGAATGGCAAATTAAAATTAAAATACAGTACTTACTTGGCTGTATATAGATGGCAAATAAGCATATAAAAAGATGCCCCACATCATATGTCACTAGAGAATGGCAAATTAAAATTAAAATACAGTACTTACTTGGCTATTAGAATAGCCAAATCCAAAACCCAGACAACACCAAATGCTGACAAGTATGTGCAACAACAGGAACTCTTTTTTTGTTTTTTTGTTTTTTGTTTTTTTGTTTTGTTTTGTTTTGTTTTTGTGGGAATGTATAACAGCACCCTGGAAGACAGTTGGGTGGTTTATTACAAAAAAAAAAAAAAAAATCCTCTCACCCTATGATGCAGCAATCATGTTCCTTGTATTTACCCCGAAGAGATGAAATTTACAGCCACACCAAAAACTATACACAGATGTTTAGAGCAGTTTCATTAATAACTGACAAAATCTGGAAGCAACTAAGAGCCCTTCAGTAGCGGACATGATAAACCATGATGCACTCAGACAATGGAATGTTATTTCAATGATAAAAGAGATGACCTATTATTAGACCATGAAAAGACATGGAGAAACTTAAGAACATATTACTATGTAAAAGAAGGCAATCTAAAAAGGCCCACTCTAGGATATTCTGGCCCACTCTAGGATATTCTGCAAAAGACAAAACTACAGAGATAATGAAAATATCAGCAGTTGTCAGAGGTTAGGGAAGAGAGAGTGATGAGCAGGCAGAGCACGAAATGTGTTGGGGCAGTGAGACATTCTGTGCAGGACCGTGGTGGACGTGTCTCATACATGTGCCTAAACCCACAGAATGTACCACCCTGGACTCTGGATCATAATGACGCATCAGTGCTGGTTCATTGATCCTAACAAACACAGGACTCTGGTGGGGGATGTCGATAATGGGGGAGGCAGTGCCTGCGCAGGGGCAGGAAGCACATGGGAAATCTCTCTATCTGCCATTCCATTTTACTGAGAATATAACACTGCTCTTAAAAAACAGAGCCAGTTTTTAAATTGGTTTTTATTGGTGCATCATAGCAATATATAATAGTGGGATTCATTGTGACTTATTCATACAGGCTCATACCATAATTTGGTTAATTTCATTCCCCAGTATTCCCTTTTGCTCCCCTCCTCCTTTTCCTGGTCCCCTTTCTCCTATTCTACGGGGCTCCCTTCTAATTTCAGGAGATCCTCCCTGCCCCCTGCCTTTCCCCTTTTTTCTCTCTAGCTTCCATATGAGAGAAAACACACCACCCTTGACTTTCTGAGTCTGGCTTCTTTCACCTAACATAATGCTCTCAAGTTCCATCCCTTTTCCTGCAAATAACATAATTTCGTTCATTCTTATACTGAACAAAACTCCATTATGTGTATATACACATTTTCAATAAAGTGTCTATTTTTAAAAAGGAGTAAGTCACTGATACACAGAAGAACAATGACGGCTCTTTAAAACATTACGTTAAGTGTGAAAGAAGCCAGACACACAACACACAGAGCTGGAATGATAGATATCATCTTTGTAAAATTTTAGAAAAGGCAAAACCATAGTGACAGAAAGCAGACCACAGGCTTCCAGTGTCCCAGGGCACCAGGAAGTAGACTTACCATAGGGTCTAGAGAAAACTTTGTGAGGTGAGACAAATGTTCTAGTTGTGAATGTGTTGGTGGTTAAAAATCCTGTCTATATTTTTTAGAACTTACCATTTAAAATGGCTGCATTTTATTGCATGTACATTATACTTTAATAAAGCATATACTTCATTATTTAATAAAGAATGCAACCAAGGGCTGGGGTTGTGGCTTAGTGGTAGAGTGCTTGCCTGGCACGTATGAGGTACTGGGTTCTATCCTCAATACACATAAAAATAAATAAATAAAATAAAGGTATTGTGTCCATCTACAACTAAAAAAAAATTCAAAAAAAAAGAAAAAAATGTCACCATACAGTATAATACTATTGAACAGAAAATATAAAGTATCTCTGATTCAGTCACACAGATATTACCATAGTTGACTTCTGTAAAGTGTTTGTATTTTACCAAAAGAAAATTATTTTTGTGAATTTTACAACTTAATTGTGCAAATTGTTTTGTAGCCTACTTCGTTCACTTAACATATTCCCTGAACATTTCTGTATCTGTAAAGAAAGAGAACGCAATACAACTTCTAGTGGCTCCAAAAATAATTCATTAAATACATGCAAGATAGTTTATTCAGGTTCTTTCCCAGTTTTTGCTATTGTGAGAAGTGCTGTAATGAATCTCATGATCAAGAACTCCACTCTCTGATTTCCACTTTCTATTTTTCTAGTTCACTCTAACTCTAGCAACCCTTGATTCTCCTGAATCCTATGTTCCATCAAGCTTGACACTTTTCAATGCCTCTCACCCTCTTCACAATTCCCTTCTTTCTTTGCCCAGTTTAAAATGTCACTGCTGGTCTCTGTGCACCTCATATGTACATCCTTAAACTCACTGCATCCTCCACTGCCTCCAACCCATTCAGCTAAACCACAGCTCTCTGCCAACCCTGCCTCTATCAACACAGCCCAACAAGGCTGGAGAAAAACTCAGAGCTGAGTGGTCTCATGTGAAATTCATGACACAAGCCTGGGGTGGATCCTTAATGCTTCTTCCTACAATTCCCCAGTCCTCTCTTCCCCAGCTCAGTGCCTCTCACGTAGGCGAAAGACCACGTTTTTTATTTTCAATCCATTATAGACCAAAATTTTTATAAAATGTAATAAAAACTGCTACAGCAAAGTCAAGTGCTATGAAAGTCTGTGAATGCAACTCTCACTTTCCGATCTCATCTCCTGGTGGGGCAGTAACCAAGGGCTCACAAACGGCCACTCCCTGCAATGCAATCCTAGAAGACTCTCATGCCTTCCGCTCTCTCCCTACAATGACAGCACCTCCTCCCCCTTATTCTCAGTTGGTCCTCTTAGTTCCTCTTTCCCCAAGAAGGAATGAAAGACAATCAGAAGGACCAACCTGCCACATACTCCTTCTTTCCCTTTACTACAGATGAAGAATCCAGGTTTCCATCTAAGGCCAAATCCTCCATTTCTGTACTCATCTACTCAATTCCGCCCCTCATCTACTCAAGGACCCTGTGCCATCCATTCTTTCTCCCCTGTATCAAAGAGTGATCCATTTCCATTGAGTCATTCCCATTGGTAACATGCTATTATTTCTACCATCTCAAAAAAAAAAATCCCTCTTGATTCCACTTCCCCTCCAGCCTCTTTACTCCATTCTCCTTCAGTGCTGTCTATACACTTTCTCAAGTCTCTCTTCTTTCTTTAACCAACTTAGATATGGTTTGCCCCTCCACTCCTTTAAACTGTTTTTCAAGGTCACCATCAACATCAAATCGTAAGATCTGATGGTGTTCGAAGCATGGTCCACTTGGCATTCCCTGGGTCCAGTCACAGCTCTGGTGGACAGTTCCCCAAGATGACGGCATTCCTTATCAAGCGCCCATCTCACTTCCCTCTGCATTCCACCTCAAGGTTTTCTTCCACAGGAGTCTTGCAAAGCCCAAAGAGGAGTTAACAAAGCCCCCAAAAAATCTCAGCCAGGTGCATGTCCCAGCTTCCCATTTTTGGAACAATTCTGAGTGACGGTCTTCATCCTTCCGGTATGTCTCAGACTCCCCTGACAATCTGAAGCAAAAAATCAACAGCATACCCTTCCTTGGCATTCTTCCTGTGCTATCTCACTTCCCTGCTATCTCATGTCTATTTCTGGAGTCACTTCCTGAACAAATATCTTTACCTAAGACCTGTTCACAGGCTGTGCTTTGGAGGACCCCACAGGCCAGGGATGTAGCTTAGTGGCAGAGCACTTGCCTAACACACACAAAGACCTGAGTTCAATCCCCAGCACCAGAAAACCAAAAAACAAGGAAACTAGAAGATCCTAGCCTAAGGCAACCCTTACTTATCAACCACATTTGACATGGTTGGTCATTCTCTTCTTTGAAATCAATATTTCTTGGCTTCTAGGATATTAACTACCCATTTATTCTTGTGGCCCACTGATTGCTCCTTCTCACCTCTCCTAGTTCCTTCTCCCTGACCTCCCTGGCCTTTGGATCTTTGGTCCCTTCTCTTCCATGCCCATGATCACTCATTAGTAAGGTTGGTCAGCACCATGAGTTTAAATATCACCCAAATGATGTTGGTTCCTGTATTTCTATACTGAGTCCAGAACTTTCCTGTGACTCTAGATTCAGACACCCAAATCCTTATTCAGTATCTCCACTGGGATGTTTAACAGACATCTCAGACTTGATATTTCCAAAGCTAAACTCCTAATCCCCTACCCCTTCTCTAACCCTCATCTGCCCAAACCTAGTCCTTCCACAGGCTTTCCAAGATTAGTCTCTCTCTGCTCCCAGTTTCGAGGGCAAAAACTTTACAGTGATCCTGGATCTCTCCCTTTCTCCCATCTGCCACATTCAATCTATCCATAAATTCTGTCAGTTCTTGCCTCAACATACTGCAGTACTATTGGTATTTGTGTATGCATAAAATATCATATTGAGAGGTTGGGGTTGTGGCTCAGTGGTAGCATGCTCACTTAGCATGCATGAAGCCGGGGGTTCAATCCTCAACATCACATAAAAATAAAGGTATTGTGTCCACCTACAACTAAAATATATATTTTTTAACAAATAAATAAAATAACATATTCAGGATAACTGTGCCTCTGACCAGTCTGCCCGTCTCACCATTTCCACCGCTGCTCCCTGGCTACCATCCTCTTTTTCTACCTTCCACCTAAGCAGTACCACCCTTAACCCACCTGCTCAAAACAGTCACTAGAGCAAACTTGTTAAAATTTTAGATCACATTCCTTCCCTTACCAAAGTCCTTCATAGCTTTGTGCCTCACTTAAAGTAAAATCCAAAGTCTTTCCACAGCTCTGGAACCCATTCTATCTGGCTCCCCATCACCTCTCACCCTCACCTCCTGGGACTCTCCCTCTACTCACTGCTCCAGGTGTGCTGGCCTCCTTACCACCCACAACCACACCAGGCATATCCTGACTCCTCCTCTTTATGTGCCTTCAAGGACTTTAGGAATAATATTTGAGTGGAACAATACAAAATTTAATGTGTTTATTTGAGATGTAAGTTGTGAGAGACTTTTTTTTAACTGTGTCAATTTTCAGTTCATTCAAACCACTCAGGTTTATTACCAAAGGACTAGACCTCTTTCAATAGATCTGTTGAATTCTGCCCCCAAAAGGCTAAGAGGTAAAAGCAGCTCACCTAGGAATTATAATTGAAAATTAAACAAATACAAAATTCCCACTCTACTATTATGGTAAATTATTTTGCACAACAGTTTCTAATAATCATTCTACTATAACCATATGTACATCTGTGGTTCCATGCAAATTTACAGTCTAATTAATCCACCAAAAGGCCTCAGATAAGCTTGTTCCTTTAACTCTCCTTAGGAAATTACCTTGAACTCAGATGCATTGAAAAGAGTCTGACCAAAGGTGCCAAAAGCATATGTTGGTGAGAAAAATAGCCTCTTCAACAAATGGTGTGAAGAAAATTGGAAATCTATATGTAGAAAAATGAAATTAAATCCCTCTAACCCTGTACAAAATTCAAACTGGATCAAGTCTTATGCACTAGAACAGAGACCCTGCACCTAATAGAGGAAAAAGTAGGCCCAAATCTCCTGCATGTCAGTTTAGGAACTGACTTCTTCAACAAGACCCCTAAAGCACAAGAAGTAAAATTAAGAATCAATAAATGGGATGGAATCAAACTAAAAAGCTTCTTCACAGCAAAGGAACAATCAATAACATGAAGAGAACCTATAGAATGGGAGAAAATCTTTACCACAAGCACCTCAAATAAGAGCATTAATAGCCAGGATATATAAAGAACTCAAAACAACCTCCAAAAAAGCAAATAACCCAATCAATAAACAGGCCAAGGATCTGAACAAATACTTCACAGAAGAAGAAATACAATCAATCAACAAATATATGAAAAAATGTTCAACATCTCTATCAGAGAAATACAAATCAAGACTACACTGAGATTTCATCTCACTCCAGTTAGAATGGCAATTATCAAGAATATTAAGTAACAAAAGTTGGAGAGGATGTGGGGGGAAAAGGTACACTAATACATTGCTGGGGGAATTAGAAATTGGTGCAACCACTATAGAAAGCAGTATGGAGATTCCTCAGAAAACTTGGAATAGACCCATTTGACCCACTTATCCCACTCCTCAGTTTATACCCAAAGGACTTAAAATCAGCAAACTACAGTGATGCAGCCACATCAATGTTTATAGCAGCTCAATTCACAATAGCTAAACTATAGAACCTAGGTGCCCTTCAATAGATGAACAGATACAAAAAATGTGGAATATATACACAATGGAATATTACTAAGCCTTTAAGAAGAATGAAATTATGGCATTTGCCCATAAATGAACGAAGCTGGAAAATATCATGCTAACCCAAAATAAGCCAATCCCAAAGAACCAAAGTTTGAATGTTTTCTCTGATGTGGATGCTGGGGGGTGGGGGGGGTGCTAGGGAAAAATAGAGGTACTTCGGATTAGACAGAAGGGAGTGGAGGGAGGGGAGAGGGCATGGGAGTGAGAAGAATAATAGAATGAATCAGACATTATTACCCTATGTGCACATATGACTACATGATCAGTGTAATTCTACATCATGTACATCAGAAGAATAAGAAGTTATACTCCAATTATGTATGGTATGTCAAAATGCATTTCACTGTCATGTACAACTAATTGGAACAAAAAAGAAAAAAGAATAGGACCAGAGGTCGAGAGGTAATTGGGGAAAATTTTGTGTGAGAGATTATAAACAGATCTGCAAGTTTAACAAAAAATAATTTGGCTTTTACTGTGAGTGTAATGAGTAGCAATTACAGTGTCTGAAATAAAAAAGGAAAGAGTCTGGCAATTCAAATATGTCATCCACTTGTGTCACTCCTTGACTTGAAGGACTAGGTTGTTTGGTTTGTTTTTTGGTTTTGGTTTTTACTTTGTAGCTGATAACAAAAATAAAAAGACAAACATTTTCTGGATACTGAGCTAACAATAAATTTCTCTGGGTCCTTGCAGATAAAACCCTCATATAACCTTGTTTTCCCGATTTCCTATAAAAGCAAGTGCAATGAGAGGAAATTCCAAGACAGAGTTCCTAACTTAAGAGGCAAAGTGTATTAAAATTGTTGCAGTGAGATGAACAAAAGACCCCGAAAGTTCTTTCCATGTACAAATGGGGTGGAAGTGGGGAGGTATTTGCAGTGCATGTCATAGACTATGCAAATGGGACCAAAAAACACAAAGAACAGGGTTTATAAATTTTGGAGATGTGTGCAGAAAAACACGCTGCAGAGAGCCACTGCTCTGTATGAGTGTGTGCACACACACATACATATAATAACTGCAAGTGATGCATATGTTTATAGGGAGGCAATCAGATTTGGGTTCCTTTTTCTCCTCATTCAAATGGGTCAAAGGAACCTGATGAAATTCATTTGGTTTGCACTGGCAAACCAAAGGAGAGGCACCATCAACACTGAACATGTGAACAAAGGAAGGTGCGAGCAGAAGCCAATCAGCTTATTAACAATGTCTCCCAGACACAGGTACAGGCCAATGTTTTTTGTTTTGTTTTGTTGTGTGTATGTGTGTGTGTGTGTGTGTGTGTGTGTGTGTGTTTTCACGGTATAATAAAAAATTTAGGAAATGCCAAAACAGATTACAAAAATTGAGTATTTTGTTCTTTTCATTCAATGAATTAGACACTCTTGGGGAAAAACAAGGGCAAAATTCAGCTGTGTATAAAATAATGACTTGATTTATAAACATCATAATTTACAGTGGTATGATTTAGAATTCAATATTAAAAATGTATGATGAATACTAATACTTTCAATCTTGCAAATACAACTCTGGGGAAAAAAAGTTGTGTGTGTGTGTGTGTGTGTGTGTGTGTGCTCACGCGCGCACATGGACCTCAATTGGACATAAGATCAAAAATCAAATTTTATGCCCTTGGTAAGAGGCCCATGAGGAATACTAATAATTCTGAAGGTAATCACAAGCTGAAACTATTTCCCTGGAAAACTCGAAAAGAACTCATTTATTTTCTATGCCTGAGTTCCCTGTGTGCAAAGTGTGGGTATCTTCATCCTTTCAGGATGCTGTAACAGAACAGCACATGCTAGATGGCTTATAAACAATAGAAATTAACGTCGGAGCTTCCCACAGCACTAATTCCACTCAAAAGGGCTCCTCCTTCATGACCTCATCACCTCTCAAAGGCCCCACCCCACAACATCATCCCCCTGGGGGGTAGGAGTCTAGCAAGCGGGAGAGGCAAACATTCACACCACAGCAGTAGGCTTCCCCTTGTGGGTTAAAACCTGACCCTGACTATAGCAACAGAGAAGATTCCCAGCCTTTGGAGGGCATTAACCAACTCGAGGGTCACAAATGGCTTTGGGCCAGGGGTGTAGCTCAGTGCTTTAGTACTCATGAGCCCTGAGTTGAATCCCTAGCACAGTCAAAAATTTTTTTTTCAATTCCTCTGACTTTATATCTGTTTATTTGGGACAAAAGGCCAACAAAAAGTCAAACTCCACATTCTAAGTCATCAGTAATATAACAGGTAATAAACCTCTGTGTTTATGATACCTGTTTGGCTTCTAAACTGTCCTAAATAACTTTCTCTCAAGCAAAAAAGACATCTTGCATTTTTCAATAATGCTTCAGAGCAACTGTTTTTTCATAACAGTTCAAAGTTACCCTGTTACAAAGTCAAAACTCAAACAGACATATGTTGGTCTCAAGAGCAACCATAAGAACACTCCCATTTGCTGATTATCACCAACACATACAAGGGCAGACTAGAAAAGACCAGGGGCATTTCTCATTCAAACCAAAGCAACAGGTTTTTGTCAAACACATCTGACATGGAGGGCGAAAGGATCATTCTTCAAGTGTCTGGAGTCTACTGGATAGACATAAGAAAATCATTTTTAAAATAGCTTTTTCATTTTAAAGATTATTAAAATTAAGGGATTTCAAATTAATCACACTCAGATATTCCTTTTTAAAATAACTTTTTAGGGGCTGGGTATATAGCTCAGTTGACAGAGTGCCTGCCTTGCTAGCACAAGACCCTGGGTTCAATCCCTGGCACCGCAAAAAAACTTTTTAAAAGAAGTTACTAATCTAGGATTCCTCCTTGCTTCTAACCACATGTGACCGAGTATGAAAGCAGTGACAGAAGACCCAGTTAGCCAGGGAGCTGCCAAGCATGCTTCGTGATGCAGAACAAAAGGCCGAGACACAGCTGGGTATTGCAACACGCCAACAACGGAGGCTCTGTGGTTTTTCTAACGTGACTAAACATTGCTTCCTCCAAAAGCATCCCAATGACTCCAGGAGGCTGCACTGCTACCTCCAGGTAAACCTTGGAGACGTTTGGTTACTTCCTACACTGGCCATGTTTTGATGAGATTTCTATCCTGTGTTAGTAGATTTTCACACAAGCCAATTGGGTCACTAGTCCCCAAAACCTGTTCCAAATGACAGGTTTAGCCTAATCCCATTTGCCTTCCACTCACTGGCAGGACTGTTCCATTACCCCTTGCTTTTCACATCTTTAATCTCTCCCCGTCCACTGGCTTCTCCCCTACACCTATAAATGAACTCAAGTCTTCCAATCTCAAATAAAACCTTTCAATGGAATGCTGAGCTGCTCTCTCCATGCCCTTGCCTTCTAGAAATTCCTGGCAGGCCAACCTGTACTTAATGAGCACTATCTCTTGCCTCCCTTTATATCTTACAACCACATAGCCAAAACTAACTCAGGAGTCATGGCTGCTTTGAAGAACTTGGCTGGCCCCTTAATCTTTTGGATCTCTCTGCCTCTGGTCATTAAAGTCACCTTCCTTTGCCTCTGATGACCCTGCCCTTCCAGGATTAGCTCCTAACTCAGGCTGCTCTTTGCTGGTCTCCTTGGTGATACTCTCAAAATTCACCTGCTCATGAACGTGGACTGGTGTCCCCAGAGCTTTGCCTTCACCCTTTTCCTTACTCTTCTCCCTCTCCCTGAGAGATCTTTCTCACTCTTGGGCTCCTCTAAAGCCTATTCACTGATGCTTGATGTGTATTTCTAACCACCCACCTTGCTTCTCATGCATCTTAATTGCACCCCAAATTTGTTGCCTATCTTGGACTCCAAATCTACTTCTTCTCTCACCCTCTTTCCCAGACAATACCATTTTCATCCAACCAGCTGTTTAAACTCAAAAATGCCATCACCTTTCCTTTCTCCCTGTTCCCTATATCTAATCAAAAATATATAAGCCCTGAATTCTCTGTGTCATATCCAGATGTTTCCCACACATTGCCTAAACTCACCCTCTGAACACCTCTTCTTGGCTTAGTCCAGTGACAGCTAACTCATCTTTACTTCTCTCTTTCTCATCACCCCCTCATTATTCTGCCCTCGTCTTCCTCTTCTTTCTCCCCCTTTCCCCTCCACTGCACTCACAGGTTAATGAGTTTCCTGATCAGAAGTTAAAACCATAGAAACACAATTAACCCTAAGGGAGCATATTTCTCTAAGTAAACTCATGGAAACATAATGCAATAGAAAACGGACTGTGATTGCTGGCTTAATGAATTAAAATTTTGTTAGTATAGTCAACGAGGTCCTCTGTGAGTAGGCTACAACCCAGCTCACTTCTACTCACTTCCCCACATAAATCCTATGTGTGCACTACATAGAACCACAAAGTGTCCCCAGAATCGACTGCACATGTTTGTTCCTCCAGACTTGGGCTCATGCTGCTCCCTCTGCCCAGATTTACTGTGCCCACAATCAGGTGCTTCCCAGGGTTTCCAGGCTCAGCTCAGATGTCAGCCCCTATTGCCCATCTCCTGACCTAGAAGAATATTAACACTTCTTAGTCCATTTTGTGCTGCTATAATAAACGCCCCAGACTTGGTCATTTATAAGGAACAGAAATTAATTCCTCACAATTCTGGATGAAGTCTGGAAGCCCAAGGTCGAAGCACGTGGTGATGGCCTCCTTGATGCAGTCTCATATGGTAAAATGTAGAAGGGAAAAAATGGAACAAGTGCTGTGTTCTCACAATGCAGACGAGCAGAAGAGAGCAAATCCACTCCCAGAAGCCCTTTTATAGCAGCACCGACTGCACACTTCCCATTAGGCCCCGCCTCCCCACACTCCTGCATTGGGGATTAAGTTTCTAACACATGAGTTTTGAGGAACATATTCAGATGATACCAACTTCCCTGGAACTCTGGTTGTACTCTTCTTCTGTACTTAGTATCTGATTACCATTACATAACTAGGACTTTGATGCCATCATGGTGTAAGAACCCAGTGTGGTGCTTGGACTGTGTTGGAAACTCAATAAATAAATATCTTTTCAACTGCTAGGGTTGACCCAAGTATAGAAATGATTTTGCCCTGCAGAGTCTTTAGGCCTGTTGCCTACACCAAATGCAATGGGACAGAGATGATTTATTGAGAAACGAGTTTCTACTTTCTTCTTGCTGCTAATGCTGCTATCAGCAGTTTTCCTTCTTCTCCCAACAAGGTGGAGGATTTTATATTTAGAGTTCTGGACTC
The DNA here is from genome assembly GCA_020662805.1 of Glaucomys volans. NCBI lineage: Eukaryota > Metazoa > Chordata > Mammalia > Rodentia > Sciuridae > Glaucomys > Glaucomys volans. Next base: position 692,136 of record JAJEJO010000204.1, on the reverse strand, counting down.
CTTGGCAAGAGTCACACTAGATTTTTCATAGCTTTATATAATCCAGGGTCACAAATAGAAATTTCAAGGTATGCACAAAATTTCTCACCCAGAGAGTGGCTTGTGAAAGAGAGCCTATGCAAAACGTGAAAGGACCAGGATGTTCCTCAATACCAGGAGAGGAATTAATTTGAGGGACTGTGCTCTGTTTCAAGCACAGGGCCCATTTCTACCCATACCTGGATGGATGGGGGTTGGAAGAGTTATTCCCAAAAGCTTGCAGTGGACAGACACCACACCACGCACTATATTATGAGTGGTCAGTGTGTTATGGTTTGGATATGAGGTACCCTCAAAAGTGCCAGTGTTCATGCAAGAACATTCAGAGGTGAAATGATGGGCTATAAGAGCTGTGACCTAATCAGTCCATCCTGGTTGAAATGAGTTATTCGGGTGATAACTGTAGGCAGGTGGGGTATGGCTGGAGGTGGTGGGTTGCTAGGGGGCACGTCATGTAATGGAAGGATTCTTCTTCCCTGCAGCCCCTTCCCCTCTGCCCTCTCTGCTTCCTGACTGCCATGAGTAGAGCCATGCTCCTCCCCTACACCTTTCCTCCATGATGTCCTGCCTCTCCTAAGCCCAGGGCAAAAGAGCTAACCAACCATAGACTGAACTTCTGAAACCATGAGCCATAATAAGCTTTTCCTCCTTTAAGTTGTTCTTCTCAGATATTTTAGCCACTGCAATAAAAAGCCAACTAATACAGTGTGCAAATACATCCATCAGCTTAGATAGCTGGGGATCCAGTTCTAAGCTGCAGCATATCAGAAAATGCAACGACATAATGGAGCCAGCTGTGGAAAGTGGACTGGGGCCTGCCAAAAATGTATGTCACTGCATCAACCTGGGATTCTTACCTTATCCCACGGAGGTGGAAAGGGTGCCTTAGAAATAATGATAGAGATCAACTTTCCCCTCCACTTAAGCCGCTAAATCATTTTAGAGTAATAAGTGAATGTGACCTAAAACAGAATTGTGATATAAAATTAATACCTGCCACACACTTCTCACTCAATCCCTAGTAAAATTGAGGGATCTCTCATAGCATCCCTGAAATAGCACTGGAACAGAACCTGGGCTCAGCCCTGCTTTGAACACACATTATCTAATATGTCAAGATGATGTCATTCCACAGGAGATGAAATTCTTACAGATATATTTATGCTTCAAGTTATTAGAAAGTTTTCTTTTGGACTGGAGGTGAGACATAGCTCTCCAAATCACATTTGTTCAAAGAGCCAATGACAGAAATAAACCAGAGTGAGCAATTCCAGCTTTGCAGGACACTGAAGTCTCCAAGGGGGGTGGAGTACAGTTCTCCAGCATGGCCACAAGGTGGCAGGGTGACTCTGCACACCAGCAGCTATCACCAGCAAGCGTGTGATTGTTCTGAGATCTAGGGTTTGTTAGAGAATCCAGGTGACAGTAAACATTGGCTCCTTAGAAAGCCTGTTCCTAGAGAACTTTCCTACTGAGTGATTCCCATATTATTGAAGAGTCTGTTGTACAGAGACAGGCCCTCCAAGAGCCGTGGTGAGACCTGGGCAGGTTATAGATATTTAGGCCCCTACTTAAAGATCAGCCTCACATGCTCAGAGGAGGATATGCACAATTCCATTAAGACCAGCACCTGTGAGGAGGCCCGACTGCCAGCACAATTATCACTGAACAGAGGTCTAGTTTGAAACCTCCTCAGTCTCAAGGTCCAAAAAGAGCCTCTGAAGAGGAAGAAGGAAAGACAAAATCAACATCAAATATTTCATCAAATGCAGGCTCAACTGCCCGGAATTAAGGAGAGTAGCACTTCATTTACATGTTACCTTACACCTCAGAGCACTTCCCTCGCTCCTTACCAGTAAGGGTTAGGGTGCCTTCCTGAGGGGAGGGTGGGAAGATGAAAATCCATAGACAGAAACCAGGAGATGCACCATGAGTTCATGAGAGAAAATTTAAAACTAGATAATTAACCTGAAGACACAAGAAAGGTTACTCAAAGATGTCTAGAAAATCCTAATGAAAGAAATTAAGTATAAATAATTGGAGATGTCTGTTACCTATGACTGAGTGGCTAACAAGTTTGTTTCCCTCTGGAGCTATCAATTCTATAAGCTGCATACACCTTACAGCTAAGTCTGTTTTTCTTGAGGTAGTTGAGTGGGTTCTATTGTCTGTAATAAAAACCCTAATAACTAATTACAACAAAAGACAAGAATACAAATAGACTAGCTAACTCACCCTACAGAAGAAAATAAAATCAATGAGAGATACACTGGAAAATACAGAGGGAATGGAGGAGGAATGTACTGGAATGGCCAAGGATTTTAGAATGGGCATGTCTAATATTCACTTTTAAGTTCTTTGTGTAACTAAGATACGAACTTCTTCCATGCCTTTGACATGAATGGATTGGGTTTATGCAAGTTAAGAAAAATAGATTCAGTTCCTTATCTAAATAATTACTATGTGACAAGAGCAGCCATCAGCAGTAAAGTAGAGCCATCATGAGACACTTAGAAGTAGGAAGGAAGAGTAGAAAATTCAACCCTTCAGAAATCCAATGTATGATTTGTATGCAGGATGTGGGAGTAAAGAACCTGGGCTAACACAGACTAGTAATATATGACTGAGGTGACAGATGTGACAGTTACCCCATCCGATGATAACACATTACATGCAGGTATTAAAATGACATACCGTACCCCATATATATGTACGATTACTCTCCACCAGTTAAACATATATAATAAATTTTAAAAAAAGAAAAGACCTGGGCTGACCTCTGTATTTCACGAAGGTAAGCTTCTAGCCCAGTGGTTCTCAAACTTCTGTCAATATCAGAATCACCTGAAGGGGTCATTAAAACACAGGGTGTGGACCAGAGATGCTGCTCAGTGGTAGAGCATTTGTCTAGCATGTGTGAGGCCCCGCCTGAGTTCAATTCCCAGTACCACAGGGTCAGGGGTATCTCTGGACTCCACCCAGAGTTTCTCCATCAGCAGGTCTAATGTAAGGTCTGCTCGCTGACAATCCTAACCAGTTCTGGGTTAGGACGCCAGCAACGATGGTCCAGTAACTGCCCTTTGCAAACCCCTGTTCTAGACCAAAAAAAGTAGGTCCTGTGCACCTGGAGCAGACAGAAGTTGTGGAAATGAGGACAAATGTCTGAGCTCCAAGTAGAGAAGTTTTTGTTAGATTATCTGTGGTTTGAAATTTATTTCTATAGGAAAGTTTTAGGCTAGATTTTGTTATCAGTGCACTACTGATCTAAGTACAAATCAGGGCAACATTCTGAAAACACATTCGACAACACTGAAACATGAAACCCTTTGACTTGACAGCACCACGCCTGCAACAGAAGATAGTTTAAATAAATTCAAGAATATTAATGGCAGTATTTTTTGACAATTTTTAAAAGCCTAAATGGCTATTAAAATGTGATTGGTAAATTATATATAGAATGTACTCAGAAAAAGGCAGGTCAAAATAGTACCCTTACTAGGTGGTGCTACTCATTAACTTTTTTTTCTTGCCATCTATAAATATATAAGTACACTGCCTCCATGGAAAATGTCTTGTTATAGCAAATGACATTTTCATTTGTAACAATTTTCCTGGACATCAAAATCTTCCTGTGTTAAATGGGAATAATGTTTTAAATGGGGATAAAGAGCAGGATTTACAGGATCAGGGTAATCAGCATATCGGTCACCTCAGACATATATTACTAGTATGTGTTAGCCCAAGTCCTTTACTCCTACATCCTTCATACAAATCATATATTGAACTTCTAAAGGGTTGAATTTTGCACTGTTCCTTCCTGAGGCAAGAGAATCATAAGTTCCAGCCCAGCCTCAGTAACTTATGAAACACTGTCAAAATAAAATTAAAAAGGCACTTAGGATATAGCTCAGAGACAGAGTATTCCTCAGTTCAATTTCCAGTATTGGAAAAGAAAAAAAAATCACCCATAAGAAATAGAAATCCTACATGTGCAGGGTAAGGCGTATAAATTTTTTATGCGATTTTTTTTATTTTTGTTTTTTAATTTTTATTTTAAGAACCCGAAGATGAATGATTAATATAAAAAAGTGATTCAGGATTCCTAGGACCCAGAATCCAATTCCTAGAGATCCAGTAAAAACAAATGGAAATCTCTCCTTAAAGACACACAGCTCAGGACTCACTGAAGATGAACTAGCAAAATCAAATATCACGGATCACAAGAGGAAACAAATCACCAGTAGAGTGAATCAACAGAGCCCAAAACTGACACCCCAGACAAATCTAATGGCTAAAACACAGCCATGCTTTAAAATAATTTAGAAACCATAATGAAATAATAAAATAATTTATAAACCATAATGAAAGAATAAAATACTATGAAAAAGGGACAGATTTAAGTAAACAAATAAAACTTTGATAAATGAAAATTATTACCAATGGAATTAAAATTTTTCAATAGGTTAAAATTTAGAGAGGACTAGGTCTGACTTCAAAGAGAACTACTGAAGCAGAAAACAAATCTGAAAAAATTATGAGAGAGGAGGCAGGGAGAAGGGAAGGTGGGGGTGGAGGAAAAAAGAACATGAATATGAATCAATGAGTGACAGAGAAGCTTCAACAAATGTCAATCTAAAGCAATCTAAGAAGGAGAGAAGGAATCTTACACATCTGTGCATGGAGAATGGAGAGGGTTAATGCTTACAAAGGTAATAACTAAGAACTTCCTGGAATTACAGAGAGAGTTGGGAATGAAAACCAAAAATGTCTAAATAAAAACAAATCTATACCTATACAACATACAATGGTTAATATGAAAATAGAAGAGAACTTTTAAAAATCAACCAGAGAAGAAAGAATTTACCTAACAATAAAATACAAGTTATATTTCTCATCAGTGGAAGATGCCAAAATGTAATGTATATATTATATATTCATATATTATTATATTATATTATAATATTATGTTATTATATTATATTATAATATATATTATATATATTTTTAATATGAATGCTGAAAGGACTTTCATTTCTGGAAAAGATGGAATACTTACCAAAAACAAAGTCCACTCTCTGTAACTCAGGGCTCCTCAGTCTTAGCACTATTGATGTTTGGGGCCAGGTTATTCTTTGCTGTAGGGACCTGTTCTCTGTACAAAATATTTAGCAGCATCCCCATGCTCTATCCACTAGATGCCGGTAGCTACTACCACAGTAGTGACAATCTAAATTGTCTCACACATTGCCAAATATCACTTGAAGGAATAAAATCATCCCAGTTGAGAACCATTCTCTTTATGTAACAAACTGGAGGAAGAGAATAGCTGTACAGGACAGAAAACTTTTTAATATACCCACCCTGCTCTAGGAAATAGCCGTAATTGGTCTATGCGGGAAATCAACCTGAATCAATATAGGAAAGTTGGGGAAACTGAACTATGGTGAAAAATACCACCCAGTTTCAAATTAATCTGTGGGTAGCATACACAGTCAAGGCAGTGTTTGAAGCACTGCAAAGGCTACAAAAGCTAAATTGACATTCAAGCCACAGCCCACAGAAGTGGGTGAGGACAGGAAGACCGAATCTAAATAGATTAACTACCTCCAAAAATGTAGTTTGAATAAGAACTAAAGTCCCATTATATAATATTCAAACTATCTAGGAAACAATAAGAAATTATTCACCATAACAAGTACAGAGAAAAATCTCAACTCTAATAAGAACTAGTCGATCAACTGACACCAAAACAAGAGGACAGAAATGTTGGAATTATATGACAAGGATTCTAAAGCAGTTGTCGTAAAAATGTTTCAACAAGAAATTATAAATCCTTTTGAAACAAATGGAAAAAATAAGAAGACTCAGAAAAATAGTAAAGATATAAAGAAGAGCAGGGAGCAGTGGTGCACGCCTGTAATCCCAGAGGCTCCAGAGGCTAATGCAGGATTGAGAGTAAAAGTCAGCCTCAGCAATTTAGTGAGGCACTAAGCAACTCAGTGAGACCTTATCTCTAAATAAAATACAAAAAAGGGCTGGGGGAATGGCTCAGTGGTTAAGTGCCCCTGAGTTCAACCCCTGGTCCCCAAAAAATAATAACACACACACACACACACACACACACACACACACACACAAAGAAGAA
>JAJEJO010000204.1:642455-685852 GCA_020662805.1 Glaucomys volans | reverse complement strand
CTCATATAATTTTAAAACTCACCAACTGGGCTCAGTGCAGAATGGAGATGACATATCAGTGACCTTTAAAACAAATCAATGAATTGCCCAATCTTAAGAAGAGAGAGAAAAAATAGGATGAAGGGATAAACAGCAACTTGGGTAGGGGAGCTATGGAATAATAACAAAAAGCTAATATTTGTGTCATCACAATCCCAGGAGAGGAGCAAAAATTCAGAACTGAAGAATTATTTAAAGAAATAATGACCTGCACCTAATAGAAGAAAAAGTAGGTCCAAATCTTCATCATGTCAGCTTAGGACCAGACTTCTTTAACATGACTCCCAAAGCACAAGAAATAAAATAAAAGCACAAGAAGTCTATCCAAATAATTGGGGATAAAACTAAAAAAACTTTTTCTCAGCAAAAGAAAGAATCAACAATGTGAAGAGAGAGCCTACAGAGTGGGAGAAAATCTTTGCCACACACACTTCAGATAGAGCACTAATCTCTAGAATTTATGAAGAACTCAAAAAACTTAACAACAATACAGAGAACCCAATCAAGACATGGGCCAAGGAACTGAGCAGCCACTCCACAAAGAGACATAACGGGGGGTGAGAGGGAAGCAAGAATGGAGGAAGGATGGATTGTTCAGAGGAAAAAGAAGGGTGGGGAGTGGGTGGGGGACAGGAAAAAAATAACAGAATGAGGCAGACATCATTACCCTATGTACATGTACAATTACACAAACGATGCAACTCTACTTTGTGTACAACCAGAGAAACAACAGTTGTACCCCATTTGTGTACAATGAATCAAAATAATTTTTTTTAAAAAAATTTTTTAAAGTAAAAAATAATAATAATAATGGATGAAAACATCCCAAATTTGGAGAAAGACTTAAATCTAGAGATTCAAGAAGCTGCACAAACTCTTAACAAGAGAAACCCAAATATGTCCATACCCAAATATACCATAAATTTTTAAAAACTAAAAACAATGAAATTATGACATTTGCTGGTAAATGGATGGAACTGGAGAATATCTTGCTAAGTGAAATAAGCCGATCCCAAAAAAACAAAAGCCAAATGTTTTCTCTGATATGTGGATGCTAACTCATAATAATGGGGGTCAGGGTTAGGTAAGAATAGAAGTACTTTGGATTAGACAAAGGAGAATGAAGAGAAGAGAGGGGGAATGGGAATAGGAAAGAGAGTAGAATGAGTCAGACATTACTATCCTATGTGCACATACAATTATACAACCAATGTAATTCTACCTTATGTACAACCAGAAGAATGAGAAGTTATACTCCATATATGCATAATATGTCAAAATATATTCTATCATGTATAACTAATAATAACAAAAATTATATAAAATTTTTAAAAAGACAATTTTTAAAAATCTTTAATGCAGACAGAGAGAAATGATACATCATCAATAATGGAAAAATAATTCAAATGACAATAGATTTCTCACCTGAAATCATGAAGTCCAGAAAAGTGGCACATTTTTCATGTGCTAAAATAATGGAACTCTCAAGTTAGAATTCTGTTATCAGTGAAAATGTCCTTCAGGAATGAAAGGGAAGGCAAGGCATTTTCAGATGAAGGAAGACAAAGCATCCCAACTATAAAAGAATAGCCAAAGGACTCCCTCAGACCTAAGGGAAAGAAATCTGAGAGAAATTTGGATCCTCAGGAGAGAAAGAGCATCAAACATGATAAGTATCTGGGTAAACACTATAGACTTTTCTTCTTCACCATTTGAGTTCTTTAAAATATGTTTTGACTTTTGACAGTGAAAATAATCAGCTAGGGCTACCATAACAAAAGTGCCTTGGTACGTTAAGCAACAGAAATTTATTTTCTCACATTCAGGAGGCTGGAAGTCCAAGATCAAGGTGCCAGCAGGGGCAGCTTCTGAGACCTCTTTCCAGAAGAAAGACACACATGACCATCTTCTTCTGGGTCTTCACATGATCTTTCTTCTATGTCTGTGTCCAAATTTCCTCTTCTTATAAGGACACCAGTCATATTGAATTAGGACCCATACTAATGACCTCATTGTATGTAAATTTTAACTGAATTAGTTCCTCAAAGACCTTATCTCCAACATGTACAATCAGAAAAATGAGAAATTATACCCCATTAATGTATGAAATATCAAAGTGCATAAATGCATTCTACTGTTATGTACAACTAATTAGAACAAATAAAAGATTTTTAAAAAGAAACAAGTCATTAGTTAACAGACATTCTGAAGTACTGTAACTCATACTTTAGCAGTTTTGGAGGTACACAATTCAGTCCATAGAAGAATATGCATATAATTTACAAGATAACTAAAAAAATACAGGGAGAAGGGGAGAGGGACTTATATGGTGTTAAGATTTCTATATTCCATTGAAGTGGTTAAATCTTGATTCTAAGTTAGACCATGAAAAGTATGTACATCATAATTCATACTTGCAAACACTTGAAAAACACAAGATATGGCAACATATAACTTGAAATAGAACACTAAAAAGCATAAAAATAACCCAACAGAAAGTGAGAGTAATAACAAAAAATGTCATGACCAATGGGTCCTGTCCCAGGAATGCAAATTAGGCTAACATTATAATATCGACCCATAACTCATTTCCAGTGTAAAATGACAGATGGAACACATGATTTTATCTTCATCCCTGCATTCCTTAGAGAAAATGATTTAAGGAAGAAAAAAAATCAACAGACAAAAAGTGCAAGGGAGGAACAAGAGCAGATTAGAAAGATTAAAACATTTTTAGAAGACAGGAAGGATATAGCAAAAACGAAGGCTCATTCGTCTTTCTCTTCAAGGTACCAACAAAGGGGAGATAACACAATAAACAAGCCAATTCCTGCTGTAGAATCCCAGAATGGCTCCATAATTGAAATCACCTGTCACCTCAGAAGAGCAGAAAGAATTTTCAATTCTATTGAAAAGAGAATTGTTAGAAAGGATAAAGAGAGAAGGAAACCTTCTTAAGACCCCACCTCCACCTATAAAGCCAAAGACCCAGTCCCTTCCAAAGTGTTAGGGACTGAATTCATATGTTGAAACCCTAAGTCCCAGGACCTCATAGTGTGACTATATTTGAAAACAGGGTCTTTAAAGATGTAATTAATGTTAAATAAGGTCATAAACATGGGACCCTAACCCAACAGGACTGGTGGCCTTATAAGAAGGGGAAGAAACACCAAAGATTTCTTTCATGTTGGGAGGACACAGAGGAAGGTGGCCATCTGCACACAAGGAAGAGAAACGCCCCAGACACTAACCCTGCTGGTACCTCAATCTTGGACTTCCAGCTCTCAGAAGTGTGAATGCATTTCTATTGTTTAAACCACTCACACAATATTATTTTGCTATTGTTATGCTTTGCATATGAGGTGTCCCCCCAAAATTCCCGTATTAGTGCAGGAATGTTCAGAGGTGAAATGATTGAATTGTGAGATCTGTAACCTAATCAGTTGATCCTAGTTGGACAGACTGACTGGTTGGTAACTGGAGGCAGGTGAGTCATGGCTGGTGCAGACAGGTTACTGGGTGTGTCCTGAAGGGGTCCATCTTCCCTGTGGCCCCTTCCCCACTCTCTCTGCTTCTTGGCTGCCATGAGTAGTGGAGAGCTCCTCTGCATGCCCTTCCCCCATTATGTGCTGCCTGTAGATGAAGACCTCTGAAACCATGAGCCACAAATAAACCTTCCCTCCAAGTTGCTCTTGTTGCGTATTTTGACCAAAATGAGGCAAGAGCTGACTGAACCGGAGTAACCTGAGCTGCCCAATGTACTGATGTGGGGCATGCTGTTTAATCCTGGGAGATCTAAAGTAGAGGGTCTGGGTTTGGGAACCAGGCATCACCTTGTGCCAAAATGAGGCTCTCTACTGAAAATGCAATCTTCCCAGAGAGCTCAGATGATGAAGGGGAAGGCAACCAGGCCTCTTCACTCACAAAATTACAACAGCTAGGTTTATGCACACAGATCTTTTCAGAGAGAACCAGGACCAGGGAATTGAAATATTCTTCTATAAAAAAAATTACTGGACCCAGAAAAATACCTATAAATACCAAAAACTGGGTGCCCACAGTGAAATAGATTCCTGAATAATCACCCAAAAGCAATACAACAGATAAAGCAGCTGACAGTCCTGCCCTTCCCTTACAAATAACTACCAGGGCCTCACTCTCAAATGTGAATGGGCAACCAAGGCTCATACCCAGCTTTTCAAGATATCAGTGGAGGATTTGCTCCAGAATAAGGTTGGACAAAGTGAGACAGTGTTCTCAAATTGATGGTCTTAGTTTGGGCCTTATATACTTCAAAAATGTACAGACTTTAGTATTTTGACTTTTTTTTACTGTATTTCAAAATTAAACATATTTTTAAAACAGAGGAACACATAAGCATGCATTCTACTGACTGCAGAGTGACATTATGGCCCCTCATGTGCCCACTGCAAACTTTTATGGGCACTTGAGAAAATAAGAGTAAAAAGACAAACGCAGTCTTCTTATTATGGAAACAGTTTTGACCACACAGACCATGTAAAAGTCCCTGGGTTCACAGGATCTCCAAGATCCAAAGAGCCACTTCCTGAGATGCATGGGGGAAAGGTGCCTCAGAGTAGATATACAGGGATTGTTGGACATTTGAGTGGTTACTGTATATATGCCACCATGCTGATTCAACAGACAACAAAAGAGAGGAAATATCCTAAAAAGTAGATCTTTCTCTCAAGGTGCATATAAACTAAAGTGAGGCCATAAAAAGAAAAACAATTAAGAGGTGATAAAATGAGTGATTGATTCTGTTTGGGAGAGTTGATAATGACTTCTAAAGACATAAAAGGAAGCTTTTTAATAAAATAATTTCAGTAGCCTTTCTTTTTGAGGGGGTGAGTTGGTACTGGGGATTGAACTCAAGGGCACTTCATCACTGAGCCACAACGCCAACCCTATTTTGTATTTTATTTAAGACAGGATCTCAATGAGTTGCTTAGTGCCTCGCTTTTGCTGAGGCTGGCTTTGAACTTGAGATCCTCCTGCCTCAGCCTCCCAAGTTGCTGGGATTACAGGCATGCACCGCTGCTCCCAACTTCAGTAGCCTTTCTATATATTTTTATGTAAGTTAATTTTATCAGATAAAAATGGAAATTTGTGACTCCTGGATTCAACTCAGTTTATAAAGAGTAGGATAGTCTTACCTTGATTACAAGCAGCTGATGATGCTGGTTATGCCTCTTACCATAGAATATCTTTTGGGTGATAAGTAGCAACCAAAAATCAAAGTGCTCAGAGTTTCAAGACAGAGACATACAATAAAAATTAATATCTTCCATTAAGCAAACTCTTAAAAATGACTTCATATTCTAAACTCTAAATCAATAATATAAAAAGGAGAATACTTCAGTAGTTTGTTGTCACCCAGAACAATGACCCAGTCAGGAACTGTCCAGTTTCCAGATCTGTCACCTTCTTAATAAGAACAATAGTTAAAACTGGATTAAATCATTAATAGGTATATAATGCAAGCATACAGAGACTTAAAACTTCAACAAATCTTATCCCTATAAAATGCCTCATATATTAGCAATGTACCTTAAAAAATCCATTTGCTCCCATGAAAAATACAGAATTTCTTTTCTGACCTAAGCAATTGTTTCAGGCTTTACCATCCCAATGTCATCTAAAATCAGGAGTCATAACTATGACTTGCTTCTAACCAATGAAACACAGCAAAGATGATGGGATCGTGCAGAGCAGTGATTTAAATCACGGTCTCTGACACTGTCATAGCTACCTTGCATTGGTAACTACCTGTGCAAAAGTGCAGGTCAAGATGGCCCAGTTGCTATGGTGACACCGGCCCAGGGAGGCTATGTGCAAAGGCACACAGCAGGTATCAGTCAAGGGCTTGAATTCAGACCCCAACTCCCAGGAATAAAGAATTCTGAGCAAAACAAGATGACTCTAATGTCTCACCAATCCAGTGTCCTTCAGATTGCCTGCTTTGCTGAAACTTTCCCACAAATAACTTTTTGATGAAACCTATGTAATATACATGCTGTTTTAGCTTTGGGTCAGTCAGTCAGTTAAACTCCATCAAGTTTGGCTGTCCTACCTAGCCCCACTTTTTTCTCTCTATGTGTGTCTGCTTGTCTTTCCTTCCTCCCCGACACCCCATGGCCCCTCATCTGGTTTCTGAAGTAATGGCCCAGGTATGACTCCTTGGCACTCACTTCCATGATTTCGATCAATTTAGATCTCAGCACCCATCTTCCTAGGAGACGCCCCTGCTGACTTTGATGAAGCAAATGGCCATACTGGAGAGGTTCACATAGAAGGAACTGAGGGAGCCCTCCAGCTAATAGCCAGTATGAAATTGAAGCCCTCAGTCTATCAGTCCACAAAGACTGAATCCTACTAACCCCTTGTGAGAGTGGAAGCAGATCTTCCCCAGCTGAGCCTTCAGATGAGAACACAGACTTGCTGATACCTTGTTTGTAGCATTGCAGACCCGTGACCCCCAGATGCCCAGACGTCAGACATCCAGAGCTATGAGATAGCAAACATGTTGTTTCAGACTTCTATGTGCTTAGTGATTTTTTATGCAACAAAAGACAACAAATACAGGGGAGTAAAAAGAAACTAAAACTGTAAGAAAAAAAGAGACTTTATTTATTATGATTGGAATGGTTACCACTAAAATCTTAAGAATTTATTTTATTCTAATGGAACAGTTAGGAAAGACATTGTAAAAAGTTTAAGGAAAAGGATGGTAGGGGATAAGGGGTGAAAGGTTATAGTCTCCCTGTGGAGAAGCATGAGCAGCCTGGCTGAAGGCAGCCAAGCTGCTGAGGATGCTACCAATCTGAGATTGATAAAGTTCACACATCTCAGTCAAAACTCCAAGGAATAGTGAAACTGAAGGAGAAAGCAAATTGGCAAATACAGAGAGGTAGCACATGAGCTGGAAGGATGAGAAATGGGGAATGTCAACACAGGTAACAGGAAGCCTCCTCAGAGCAGCAGTCTAAGAGATGAGCTACTCTCAGAAACAAGGTCTTGATGGCCAAGATCAGGACCAGTGGAAACACCAGGTTGGCAAGGTATGTGTGGGAATTACTAGAAGATTAAGGTCTTCTAAAGTACAATAATGGGACAACTAGCAATTCCCCCAAGCTTTCTAAGGTCATTGAAGGGGCAATACACCTATCCAGTGTAATAGCCATCCATGAGTCACACCCAAGAAAAGGCTAGGTCATAAAGTCTAAAGAAATCACCAAATATAAAAAGCAAATAAATTGCCAGAATCATCTTGGAACTCCAAAAAAGAGGTGCTAGCCCCTCAAAAGCCTATGACTGAACTCTCCAAGGTCACTTGAAGTTATGTGTGCACACAAGGACCACAAATTCATATGCTCATGGTAGATGCTACAAATACTTCCACAAAACAATTAGCACTGGGGAAGAAAACATCATGATTAATACTTCTATTTAAAATCTGAGTTCTGCACCTTTGGGTGATTTGTCCTAGATTCTCTTCCCTAGAGTCACATTTTTAACAGAACATGTGTACTTAATTTTATATTCTTCACAAAGAAAAATGTCAGTGACTGGGCATCCTGTTTCTGAAGGTCGGATTATTCATGTGATATGAGCTATAAACTACAGAAAGCTTTGGGTGAAGAGACAGACATTTATTTAACAACTACTCTGTGGAGAACAGTGACTTGAACCATGGTTTCTGATTACCACATGGCTGCATTTGTGCTGGGAACTTCTTGTGCAAAGGTGCAGGTCAAGATGGCCCAGTTGCTATGGGGACACCCCACCAAGGAGGCTCCATACAAAGACAGTACTGTATCAGTCCAGACCTTGAGCCGAGGCACCAACTAGTGGGGATAGAGATTTCTGAGTATAATGTGATAACCCTAATGTCTCACTAGTCCTGTGTCCTTCAGATTGCCTGCTTTGCTGAAACTTCCCCACAAATAACTTTCTGATGAAACCTATATAATTAATGTGCTGAGCTAGCTCTGGGTTATTCATCCTCCATTAGGGGATGATGTCCCACCTGGCCCCAGCTTATTCTCTATGTGTGTTTGTTTGTCTTTTCTTCATCCCCCACTGTCCCTCACTGGTTTTCTAAATCAACAGCTGTGCTAGTCGTGGCACTACTCTGTACCAGGAGCTCTATACCATCCATTTGCTTCTTGTGGTTCCTCGGAGTGGAATAAATCAAAGTCTCTGTTAAGTCAATCTACCTGAGACCATCACCCAATCAATTGAGTGGCAAGACCAGAGATCAAAACTCAGGCACCTCTGAAACTAAGCCTGAACTTCCTTCCACCATACCACACTGTTAACCAGTCTATTGAAATTTCTGAGCCAAGGGCAACTGAATACCCAATTGAGATTCATAATAGATTATGCTTATGGTGTTCTCTTGTAATAAACCAGGGGAAGTTTCATGTAAGGTAGGTAAAATCATTTTATGTCTCTTAACCTCCGCTCCATTGTGAGTCAAACTATAAAATGTGACTTACTGCATTTCTAAAATTAGAATCAAGAAGAATCTTATAGTCTGGAAATAAAAAAAAATCTATTCTAAAGGAATGGTATTCATCCATAAATATAAACTCCCTAAAATCAGATGTGCATAACCTTCTAATGAAAGACAAGTGTGTATGAGAATTTTATTTGTAATATATACTTTAGCTATCTCCCTAATACACTAGAAATACCTGCTAATGAGTTTTATCAACATTTTAATGTACAATGATTATTATATAGTATAATAGATATCACTTTATCAATCCATAATGTGACCTAAAACAACAAATGTCATCCAAATTTACCATTCTCTCCTCCCAAGAGATCTGGCCTATTGCTATGTAGACCAAGTTTTACATACATTTAGAAAGCTACGTTAGTCAAGAAAAAGTATCTTCTTTTTTTAAAAATTTTTTTTAGTTGTTGATGGACCTTTATTTTATTTATTTGTATGTGGTGCTGAGAATTGAACCCAGTGCCTCACACATAGTAGGCAAGCACTCTACCTCCGAGCTACAACCCCAGCCCCAAGAAAAAGTATCTTCAATTCAGACATGCCAAGCAGAAAATTTTAAAAGTGTAATTCTACTTAAATAGTATGAAAGTATTTATTCTGGCATACTTTCAGAATGTTTCATTAGGATAATCTCAACTGAGTAAATCAGTCTGGAATACTGTCTCCAGACTTTTATGTTTTTTTCTAGAATGTAATTCTTGGTTTAAAAAAACAGGAGGAAGAGTTTGAAAAACAAAACAAGAACAAGCAGCTTCTCAGACCTTTTCTTCTACACTATTTATAATTACCCAGGCTGAGTCAGCTTATCAAACTGTAAAGCATGAGTATAACCCATATACATCAAATCAATGCACTTCTCAGAACCCTGATTGCTAACTATGACACTAATAATTCTAAATTCTATCATTTCTTATTATAGGATTTTCTTGAGTGTGAGAGCAGAATTGGTACTTTTCTTAAGTGTGACAACAGCCTAGAAGTTACGGGAGGGAGGTGTGCACAGAGACACACTGAAGAACCAATGGTTAATATAACATGATGAAGAGAGTTTCAAAACACTTTGGTCAGAAAATTAGGAGGATGCTGGAGAGAGATGCAACAAGATTGGTAAAATGCTGATGCTTGTTACAGCTGAGCAGATTCTGGTGCTCAGGGGTTAGATATACTGTTTTTTATGTGTCCACATGATATTTTCATAAAGCCTTGTTAATATTATCATTCCAAACCAGAAGATTCTATAAATAGGAGTTCTTCAACTTATTCTTTCAAAAAGTAAACTCAATAGTATTAGACCATAATACCTAGAATACAGCCTGATTTCTCAGCGCTGTCATTTATAAGACTTTTTTCCTCAAAAAAAATTGCTGAGGAGTTGCAAGAATAGTACAAGGAGCTCCTATATTTACCAAATGTTAACATCTGGACACGTGTGCTTTATCTCTTTTTCATATGACATACATACATGCATATGTTTTTTCCTAAAGCATTTGAGATTTAGTTGTAGATATATGCCCCCTCGTCCTGACTACACCAGTTTCCCCTAAGAAGAAAGGCATTCCCTTTCAAATTTATGACATCCGACCTTGACACAATGCCATTATCCAAATAGAACACACATTCAAATGTCCTTTGTAGCATTTTTCTCCTGATCTAGAATTTGGTCTGAAATCATCCATCGCATTTAGTTGTCTCATTAGTCACCTTCAATCTGGACAAGAGGCTCGGTCATCTTCCATGACTTTAACTCTTACAAAATGACTTTCAATTAGGGATTTTTTGATATTTTCTCAAATTTAGAACCAGGCTATACATTTATGGCATAAGTGGCATTGTATTCAGTGCTTAATGTCAGGAAGCACAGGATATCAATTTGTCATAGTATTGGCGATGTCAACTTCATTTGTTTTAGGTAGTGTACTCCAGTTCTCTCCCCTGTAAAATTTTTTTTTTTTTTTTTTTTTTTTTTTTTTTTTTTTTTTTTTTTTTTTGCAATTAACAAGTAATCTGTGAGGAAATTCTTTAAGAATGAAAATATTCTGGTCCTCATCAAATTTTCACATAATACTGCAGCATCCATGGATGTTTATACAGACAAAAGGATATTTTCTATAGATTATATCATTTCTTTGTGAGTAATGGCATTTTAGTGTAAATTGTAATTTTCTAACTTACTTTTCTATACATTTTACTTGGCATCATTCATAAACTTTTTAATAATTACTAGAAAAATATTTTAAGAATTTCAGCCCATGTTTGCTCAAATCTAAGAAATTATCTTTTAAATTCTAAACATCCTACATCCTGAACATCTCAAACGACTGTTTAGCAGTGATTCCCCACCATTTCCTGCTGAGGGCCTACATTTGATTTTTCCCTCCTTGGCTCTCTTCCTTCCAATCCTCCAGGACCAAGTACAGAGTAAAGGTTGCTGAGAGAGTAGGGAAGATGCGGAGAAAGGAAACTGCAGGTCACCAACAAAAAAATAGGAGGGAAAGAGTTGGGCATCATGTCACACACCTGTAATCCCAGGGACTCAGGAGGCTGAGGCAGGAGGATTGAGAGTTCAAAGTCAGCCTCAGCAACAGTGAGGCACTAAGCAATATAGTGAGACCTTGTCTCTAAATAAAATAAATAGGGCTGGGGATGTGGCTCAGGGTTGAGTGTCCCTGAGTTCAATCCCCGTTATACCGCCCCCCACCCCTCCAAAAAAAAAGAAAGTAGGTGGGAAAGAATGGCTACAGGTGGAAACTGCCTGTGAGGTAGTAACAATCCACTTGTGGATGGATCAGGCAAAAAAATGACACAAGATCAACCAGTAAACCAGGGACAACCAAAGGCAACCAGATGTCTCCCTGGTTATGCCAAATGTTCATCAGCAACAGTCCCAAAACCCAACCACTCAAGAATTGCTCAAGATTTCTGGCATAATTAGATATTTCCAACATTGCCCAACATCCCTGACTGTTCCTGAGAATCTATTCTTACAAGCAGACTAAAGTGACTTCAAAAACAAAGACCCATAAAAAGAAGTATTAATAATTCAACAAATGCCATAAATGGAAGGAAAAGAGAAAAATTCTTCGCTACTATCTGGAAACAAACACTTCTCTGGAATACTTGCTACTGAGGAAATCATGAAGCATAGTTCAAATACCTGTGTACCACCACAACACTTTGCACACTGGGACAAAGTTGCTTAACACCTCATGTTACCTTAGTGGCAACCAAGCTAAGGCTCTAGAGTTCATCTCTCTTCTAGAACTTGCTATCTGGACATAAGGACATTTCCTGTAGGCTACGTTCCTCTTTGTGAACTTTATAAGTTTCCAGGCAAATATTTTTTTTTAAATCTCACTGTTTTATATACACCTACCTACCATATTCATAAAAAAAAAAAAAAGTCCTTCTGGATTCCATCCAGAAATGACTGGAATAGAGAATTTACCTGGCTTTGCAGTCAATTTTTCCCTCAAGGGTAAATTTGGGGAGAGGGGAGAAAAATAGGGGGGAAAGCAATCAGCTGTAGCCCTTAGGCAATAATGTACCCAGGTTTGATTTATCATAATAAGGCCATATATTCACTGTCTGGTGACAAGACAGGACTGCTGAAGAAATTATCATCACTCTGTGCCCCTACCTGCCTCCAACATTTACTCCCTCACCTGCAGAGGTAAAAAGGACCAGGGAGCACTGTAGCTTCATATCAATGGAAGCTGTTAGAAATATAAATCCTCAGACCATAACTCAGACTTACTGAATCAGGAACTCTGGATATGGAGCCCAGCAAGCTGTTTTAACAAGCCCCTCAGGTGATTTGCACACCTATCAAACTGTGAGACTATGTTTTAAAAAAAAGTATTGATGTCCAAGTATAATGTTCTTGAGATATGTCTAATGTGCAGCCAGGGCTCAAAACCAGAACTAACTTTTTAAAATTTTTCCCTGGGGATAGAACCCAGACCTCACACAAGCCAGGCAACTGTTCTACCATTGAATTACTTCACCAGCCACAGAGCTAACTAAACAACTCTGTCTAGAAAGAATCATGGGCTTTTCACTTATAGAATCATCTCTAGCTTAACTGTAGAGGGTTGTGGAACTTTAAACTGAAGATATGGTCAACATTTGGGGAGCAAATTTTCAAAATACTCATTGAAATTACTTCCCTTTGTTTCATTTCCACAGGGACGCATGGGAAGTCTCTCCCCTTACTTATAAATAAGAACGAAGATGAACTAGTTATTCTCTACACTCAGGAAACCTATCTGATTTCTAGTTCCATTCCAGTGAGAGTGAACATAAGATTGGCCCCAAAATCATCTCAAGAGCTAAGGTGGTCAAATATCATCATAATTCTTCCGTAAACAAAAATTAATGCCATAAAGTTTGATTCTTCAATAGAGTTGAATATACAATACAAGGAAGTAGAAGTAACATTTATCTAAACAAATTGAGAAAGAGGCATGGCCATTTTTTTTTCTAGGATACCAAATGCATCATCGTTACCCAAAACTTTAGAAAAAAAATAGAACTGTCACACTGCATTTGTGGGATGCATGAACTACCTGTTTGAGTCCCTTTACCAATTATTGTTTCTAAGAAATATATGAGTAAGGCCAAGTTTAATTATCTCCGTTTGTTGTGTTTAATTATTTAATAAAAGCCCAAATCCAAAATTTCTTTTCCTAGAAAAAAAAACCAGGCCACTCTTGGTATAAATGAGCAGAACTGAGAAAACGGGAAGGTTGGCCCATATTAGCTGATTTTATTGTAAAAACCTGCTACACATTTTTTAATATGAAAGTGGAGAGAGCAAATTGACATCTTCACACATGAAAAATGGTGGCAAGTGGAGACAAGGAGAGTGACCACCAGATATGGAAGGCCAGCTGTGGCCCATCACCTGAGATATGACAGCTGTCATGACTTAAAAAAAGAAACTGATGATAGTGTCATGATCCCACCGCTAATCAATTCTGGATATAAAATGCATGTGTTTTGATTACAAACACCCATGCTCTCTGCACTGGTACCAAAGTCATGTTCTTGGCTGAATAATAGTTTGTGTAAAAGAAAAATAATTACTGCAGAATTTTGACCCTCATCTTCCCATCTCTGTTCCACCTCATGTCTCAAAAACGTTTTTCAAAGGGTCTATAACGAGTCCTTCAAATGTGCCAGGTCTGAGCTAGGGACCTTGGGCGCTAGGTATGGGACTGATGTGACTCAATGGTTCTCTTCTGAAACTCCTTTTGAGGATCTACCAACAAACATGTAGCTTCAGCTACATCTAACTCAATCAGTTTTCAAACACGAGATACTAATTTCCAAAATCATAAGCCAAAATGCAGCGGTGCCAAGAAGCCAAAGACAGGCCGACCAGCTCCTTCCAACACTTCCATTCTGATTTGCAACCTGAAGTCTCCAAGAAGCTTCTCATTCACTGTCCATGGTAGCCAGACACGGTCTCTGGCTGGCCCTCCACTGCCCAGCGGGGAACGTAGCCCTCGTGGGGCCACTGGGCAGCCGGGCATTGCCAACCATCCTGATCCCCAGAAGGCGGGTGCGCAAACCCAACCCAGAACTCGAGGCGAACCTTGAACTCACAGCTCCAAAAACTCGCAGTGTCTTCGTGGCAGGGATCCCTGAAGACTGGCTCCGGGCCTGGGGGCAGTGCCCCCGAAGGGCTGAGATGGCAGGCCCCGCTACCCCATGGCACGGAGTGTCCCCTCCGCCTCGGCGTCCGGCGCACGCCCTTCCACCACCTCCCTCCCGCCTTCCCTAGTCCTGCCAGGGAGCAAAGGGTGATGAGCGCAGGGGCAAGGGCCCGCCCGGGGGAGAGGAGTACCCGGCCGCAGCTCCCGCGAGCCGGGCACAAAGGCAGGCGTTTGAAAGAAGAGAACTTCCCACCCTGGCGCCGCGGTCTCCCACGCCTTCTGCGGCCGGAACGCACTTACTGTCAGTCGCCATGGTCGGGCGAGGGGCTGCCCGGCGGCAGCCAGTGGCTAGGGTACCCGGCACGGAGCCTGGCCGGCGCGCGCTCCTCGGCAGGCCCGGCGCGCTCGGGGGCCGCGCTGCGCACAGCCCCGCCCGCCGCGCGCCCCCGCCGCGCCGCCCCGCGCCCCACAGCTGCCGCCCGCCACGCCGCCCGCGCCCCGAGAACCCAGCCCCCGGGACAGAGCCCGCCCAGACCCGGCGCAGGCAACTGGTCCTACCCCTCCCGGCCTCGCAGCATCTGCCCTTCTTTCCTTCCCTACTCCTAAAGGATGCGGGCACCAACTTGAAAACGCTTCTGGCCAGGATCGCCTGGTCTGGCTACCTTTCCCACTGTATTCCCCTGCTACATGCTTGTTTTCTTGTCTCCGGTTCTCCCCTTTGGGCATACCTGAAGCTTCTTACCAGCGGGGCTGGGATCCGAGAGTCAGTGCTCAGCCCCGACTGGAAGAAGCAAAGCAAGAAACAAGTTGAGTGGGGAGGCAAGGTTCACCCAAGTGCAGGACACTAACCCTCCAGGGCAACAGAACGCCTGAGAAATCGCTCGCCACCATCCTGGTAGCCTCCAAGTGTGCTGTGCTCCCCGTGTTACCCTGTTTTGAGTTCAAGGTGAAAATAGCACATAGTAGGCATATAGTAGTAGGCTCTCAGAAGATATCTAGAAGGTGGGTGAATGGAAGACTTTATAACTGGCTACCTGCATGAATTAATGGATGAATACATGACCGAGTAACTTAATTGGATCACAAATGGTGAACAACTTGATTGACAGATAACCACAGGCCAGACCACTGCCCTGCCTGCTGACTAGGGATGGACAGTTGTGTAAGAGGACCACCCTAAATGAGAAAACCAGACCTTGTGGTGCCTCACAGGCCATCATGGTTCAGAGGGGACTCCGAACTGAAGCTACCTGTGAAAGCAGTATGCTGTACATTTTCTGAAATGCCAGAAACCAATTTCTGATGGATTCTTAGTATATCAGGGATCAGTGGGACAGAAGAAGCCACCATCACCATATTCCTTATGCAAAACATCAAATGTATCAAATACATATCCTAAAGTATATGGAAGTCTATTTATTTCTTCTAAACATAATCCACTTGATGCATTTTGAGATGGGCATTCAACCCAATCAGCAAGAATCCTGGTAAACATTATCCCTACTCTGGGCTAGACACAGAGAAGACTCAGGAGTAAAGCAACGTCAGAAGTAGCTGCTGTTAAGTAAGGAGACACAGGAAGCTACCCTGATCAATCCACAGAGCTCAGATGAGGAAGACTATATTCTGATTGGCCTCCACAAATTCATTGCACCTGGAGTGGGACTTTCATCATTTTTTAATCATAGTTTTAAAACATGTGATTCTTAAGCTCACTTCTAAGTAAAAACCAGGGATTTCTGGTTTTTGTCTCCTATAGCCTTCTGTGGTAGGCCCCTAAAAGGCAAAAAACTTGAAATGGATTGGAGGAAAGTATTAGGGAGGATTCAGGAATTTTAAACTTATTTAAATCTCACAAAGCAAGAAGTTAAGGTGGTTTAAGGGGGAAGATGGAGAATTGGGTTTGGGCTCATTCAAAGGATCAGTGGAACACTTGTGAAGATCTTTATTCATTAATTGAAACTACTTGTCCAAATTAGAAAGAGGATAATAACAATTCTAGAGTATATGTTTAGTAAATGTTTTCTGAATGATTGGCCTGTGGGATTGCAGTTTATTCATGTGGAACCAGATGTCAAGTGAGAAGGGTTTTAAAAAAGTAGATTTCAAAGAGGTGTAGGCCCCAAGTATAAATACTTCTCAAAAAAAAAATGGCAGTGAAGAATGACAGGGGAGAGAGCTTTGAGAGGGAAGAATGGGATTGAAGTAAGATGGGTTGTTGGGTTTCTTTGTATCCACCCTGCTTTAAGAAAGCGGATTGTTTAGCAAGAAAGATATTTTTGCCCACATATTCAAGTATAGAAAAGAAAAAATTTTCACTTTTCTTAACCAAATTAACTTTCTGACCCAAGTCCCTGTTGCACATATTGTTAGGAAGCTTGATTGCTTGATTTTAATCACTTCAGGGTAAACTCTATCAATTCAGGTTTTTCTCAGGAATTCAGTTTTCCCTCTCCACTTTTTCTTGGGGTCACATCCAAGTTTGGAGGATGTTAAAAGGTATCAGGCACCATCTGTCCTCTTTGGAATGTACCTTTTCTGTCTGGACAGTGGAGCCCCTCTGTCCTGAATGGTCTCAAGTTCTCAGTCCCTGAGTGTAGCATTCACTGCTTTGTCCTCTCATCCACACCAAAAGTCCCTCCAGGTCTCGTTTATTCTCCTTAACATTCCCACTGCTCTTGAGAAATATTTTGCTATTTGCCCATTCCTTTCTGAGGAAACAGGAATCTGTGAAACAGGAATCTCAAGTGTTTTCTGCCTCATTGGCCATGCAACCATTTCTCTCTTATTCTCCTACCATGTTGTGAAGGGCACCTCTGCACAGTTGGCCAATAAGACGTATAATGTAACACGAGACAAGAATCCTCTTAAGTCTCAATTTCCCCAAACTCTCTGGAAGTCCTGTCATCTCCCCTGTTCCTAGAAATGGAATTTCTAAGAATAAGAATAGGTGTAGAACACTTTCAGCTACATGTATCTGCATAACAGTGGCTTACACAATAAAAATAACTTATTATCTCAATCAATAAGAAATTCAAAATTAAGCAGTCCCATAGTTGGTTTAGTATTTCAACAATGTCAGTGAGAACTTGTTCTCTTCCCATCTTTCTACTACAACCTCCTCTTGTCAGCAGTCTATCTCTTTAAGATCACAATAAGGCAGCTGCAGCACAAGACCTCTTCTTTTTTTTAATTGGTGCATTATAATTATACATAATAGTGGGATTCATTGTTACATATTGGTACATGCACATAATTTGGTCCCTAATACTGCCCCCTTCCTTCTTCTCCTCTCTCCTCTTGGTCCTCCCTTCTTTTGATCTACTAGTCTCTTCTGTTTTAATGAGATCACACACACACACACACACACACACACAAACAAATCCTTTTCCCCCTCCTTTTTTCTATCTTCCATATATAAGAGAAAACATATGACCCCTCGACTTTCTGAGTCTTATTTCACTTAACATAATGCTCTCAGGTTCCATCCATTCCTGCAAATAATGTAATTTTATTCCTTTTTATCGCTAAAACTTCATTGTGTGTGTGTGTGTGTGCTTGTGTGTGTATGTCACATTTTCTTTATCCATTCATCTGTCAATGGACACCTAGGCTGGTTCCTTAACTTGGCTATTGTGAATTGTGCTGCTATGAACATAGGTATGCATGTATCACTATAATGTGTTGACTTTAATTCTTTGAAATAAATTCTGAGAAGTGATATAGCTGGGTCATATGGTGATTCCATTTTTAGTCTCTAGGAACCTCCATACTGATTCCCATAGTGGTTATGTTTACAATCACTCAATAGTGAAACCTCATTTCTTCACAAGACAACACTCCAAAAGCAGGCTGAGGGTGGGGGAGATGAGGATATCCCTCCTTGTCTTTATTTATCAGAGAAGAAAATCTTTGTAAAAGCCCTCAACAACCTCTCTTACTCTAGCTGTAATGGGAAGCACGTTTCAACTTTGATGGCACAGGGCGAATTCTGCCAGCATGGAAGTGGTAGGAATGGCTGTTGGATGCACCCTCAATGTCTGCCATTGTCTTCTCACACCCCAAGAGAATCTCAACTGGTTTTGCTCTTTTATGACTAAGACATATAACTAAGACATCCCTCCATGACTAATGATATCCATCTCCTAATGAACTAGAAAACAGACCCTTACATTTCTGAAAATCTATGTGATTTGTACTTGGACCTCAGCTTTTGAAATCAGAAAGCCAAGATTAGAGATCTTTTGTATATTAAACAACCTAAGCCCATAAACATTAAAATGTAGAGACAGGAGTTGCACCTGGTAGGTGAAATTACGTAACAAGAATGAAAAATACATGTTAATATCAAGCTGGAATTCTAGTACATTTACAAAGGGAGAAGAAAGAGCCATGGGAGAAGAAAGATCCAAAATACAAAGAAAGGTGGGAATAGGTGTTGAATAAGCGTGACTAGCATAGCCCACACAGGTGAGTTTCACCTTGGGAAGATGGAGTCATTTGCAGTTGAGGGGACGAGAATGATGCTGCCAAAGGACTTCATGGTTGGAAGAGGGAAACTGAGGGAGTGCAGAGATGAGGCTGAGAACTTAGGAAAGTGGAGAACTTAGAGCTCAGATTGCCTGTTAAGATGAGAGAGAATGAAAGGGATCAATAGATGAAAAGAAATTCCAGTCGGTAGCGAGTGATTGGACCCCAGGCACAGAGGAGGCAAGGCAAGAATGTGGGAGCCAATAACAGACACAGATAGGACTTAAATTCTAAGTTACTGTGTCTCAGAAATAGCCAGTCACAGGGCTCAGGAGGGTTGGAGGGTTGGGAGAATCCACAGTGGGAATGAGGAGGGACAGAGAGAATGCTGAGGGGCCCAGAGACTGGAGAACTTGAGGACCACAAGTAGGAGAACATGCTTAGATGCTCTGGAAAAATGTTCTTTCTCAGGGCTGTATACCTAATGGCAGGCAGGACAGAGGAAGGGCAGGACTAAGCAACTGCATGTAGAATGTTTTCCCTAAGGTCAATTGATTATTGCAAGATTCTTTTGACTCCTTATGGACCATAATTGTGATTTAGATGCCATCATCCATACTGCTTGAGCTCACTTCCAAAATAAGGCACAACAAACATCTCTCATATACACTTCACCAAAGTCACCATGTCAGCTCTCTAGCCTTTGACCTATGACCACATCCTGTTGACTCTGTCAACACTGGCTAAAAACAAGAAATGAGAGCAAGAGAGGGTGACGGGCTGCAGCCACTGCTCAGTAGGTCTACGTCACTGTAGGAACTATTTCTGGTCAAAATAGTTATTGCCTGTCTCTTTGTCACAGTATATGAAAATAAAGAAGTTATTTTAAAAATGATTTGTGTGTGATGCCTATAAGTTACTGAGCATTTTGTCTGCCACTGAAATTGATCATTTTATAGAATTTATGTTCGATTTCATTGCATCTCTTGGTATTTGCATCTCTTTGCAATGGTGTCTGTGTATATGTCCCAAGTCTGGATTCATCTATTTATATTCATATATGATATAAACTATGGCAATAAAAACATATGGGTTTTAAAAATAGCCAATAGGTAATAAATAGTGTTATATTCTGATTTAACCCTTGTAATCACATGGGGAATGGACAGAAGTAGGACAGGACTAATCAGGTGAAATTCTGTTCTGGAAGGTGGAAGGCAGGGCCTGGGTCCTGGTCTTGCAATAACATTCCAAGCTACTGCAGAGACTCTGTGGCCTAAACCTAGAAAGAATTCATGGTTGTCTCTCTCCTCATGCCCTTTAAGGATGCCCTTAAATTATCTATGCATGTGCAGGTAGGACATGTCTTTAAGAGATATAAGGTAGGATTTTAAATGAGGTAAAGGGGGAACTAGTTCTAGGGAAGAGTCAGGAGATGAGAAAGACAAATAGGTCAAAGTAATGTTCCTACTGTTCAAAATTCTGTATGTATGAATAATGTGTTGATTTTTCCTTAATAGTAAGATAAGTCCAGCCTTTTTAAAAAAAATAAAAAGCACATTTAGCAGTCGTTCAAAAATAATCCCAAAATGTATGATCACCTCACTTAAAAATATACACAGGGGCTGGACAGGTAGTTCAGTGGAAGAGCACTTGCCTAGCAAGCATGAGGTCCTGGGTTTGAGTCCCAGTACACCCCACACACACAAACACACAGAGACATACAGTTAGAGGCTGGGGATATATCTCAAAAGTAGAGCACTTGTCAAGCATGGTCAAAGGACTGTGTTCAATCCCCAGCACAGAAAGAATAAAAGGGAGGGAGGCCAGGAGCATCGCTCTGTGGTACAGGGTAGAGCACTTGTCTAGCATATGTAATAGACTTGATCCCCAGCTCTATAAACAATCCCCCCATCCAAAAACAAACAACTATAATTACAGAAATAATACTAAAAAATCTCAAGCAAGATATTCACCCTGGGGTCAATTATTCATGAACAAGGGAGCATGCAGGTACAAAGCCATGCATCATAGGGGGTCTTTGCTGTTTTTAAAAAGGTAAGCCTAGGCCAACTTACCAAGTTATTGGCCTCTGACCACCTAGTCCAGAATCACCTGGAGAACTTGTTAAAAATGAGATTCTTAGACCTCAACAATCGCAGACTGGCTTGGAAAGTGGTAATGGGAATCTAAATCTGTATATTAAATGTGCTCCCAGGTGTTTCTAAGAGATGCTAATATTGGAAAAACTTCTGGCCCAGGTAAGAGCAGTGGGCCAGAGGGTAACACCACCACCTCAAGACCTGGAATTTCAGATTTAGGAGTTTCTGTTTCAGTCTTCCCTACCATGGACAGAAATGCTGAGGATTCAACTACTAGGAAACAAATTTAATAACAGTTTTTTTTTTCAATAAATGGCCCTTATATCTAATTAAAGGCATTCATTTAAAAATCAAAATCCAACAGTGAGTGGGCTCCATAACTCAGTGGTTAGAGCACTGGTCTTGAAAAAAATCAAAGTCCATTTCATCTTTTTATCCTTCATAAAGATAAAGGACTGCATTCTGTATTCACAATTCCTTAACTGTCCTCATATAATAACGTGACTTAGTTCATTCAGACTGCTATAATGAAATGCCATAAATGGGGTGATTATAAACAATAGAATCCAAGATCTATGGCCTCTTCCTCCCTGTAACTTTATGTGGTAGGAAGGGTGAAAGATCTCCTCAGGGTCTCTTTTACAAGACACTAATCCCATTCATGAGGGCTCCACCCTCCCTTGTGATCTAATCAGCTCACAAAGGCTCCATCTCTTAAACTATTACCTTAGGAATTAGGTTGTAACACATGAATTGTTGGAGATACAAATATTCAGACCACAGCAGTAATAAGAAGCTCCAAGAATTAGGGGACCACATAGCTGCTTTCTTTTCTCTAGGCTAAGTAATTTCAATTCTTTGGCAAAGATTGGAATTATTTTTTTTTAGCTAAAATAACAGGATACAATTTTTTTTCAAAGCCATGTTTTATTTAAAGAATAACTCCTACTAGTTAGGGAGGGATTTATGGTTGTCAGAAAATAAAACATCTACTTTATCTCTGAGATTTTTTTCCATTTGACACAAGAGAATAGCACTGGATAAGAATGAGGGAAAATGCAAATAGGTTTTAAAACACTGGTTTGTGATATTAATCTTTCTAAACTAGAAAAAAATCATGGTTTTAGCAACTCATTTTTTATTTCAATCTCTAATTCTTTGAGGGGTTGGGGAGCAGGGAAGGAAAGATAATAGAATGAGACAAACATCATTAACCTACGTACATGTATAAATGCGCAAATGGTATGATTCGACTTTATGTACAACCAGAAAAATTATAATTGTACTCCATTTGTGAAAAAAAAAATAAAATAAAAATTAAAAAAATGTTGAAACATCTTGACCTCTTGATTTCATGCTCCACCGCTCACTGGACCATTCCATTTCTCTGTTCTTCAATATTATTAAAAAGAACAATCAGGCTAGGAATGTGGCTTACTGGTAGAGTACTTGCCTAGTGCACACAAGACCTTGGATTCGATCCCCAGCACCACAAAAAAATTACTGCAAAAATCATTTTTCAGTGAATTTGTATGCTCACTAGAAAATATAAGAATCTCCAAGGGGGGAAAAGAAAACAATGAGCTGAAACCAGAGCAAGAGGTAGTAAAGTCGTAAGCAAGCAGAGTGGAGACCAGTGAAGTAGAGCTGACCTGATTACTCTTGCAATCAAGAGACCAATCTTGGAGCTTAACCTGAGACCCCCAGGACTCAAAGGTTGTCAGAAGTGCCAGCACAACAGTATTCTGGGCTCACAGCAGAAGCAATCATAAATTTTCTCTAAAGGAAAAACATCCCAAATTAGGCCCGCAGGATTCAGTTCGAGGAAATTTGAACTCTCAATAAAAATCAGTAAATTCAGCAAGGACACAAACCAGCAGAAGTGAAGGTTAAGAACAACAAATAAAAGACTGACCTATTGAACTTCAATACTGAAATGGTCAGATAGAGAATATAAACTGATTGTGCCTGAATGAAATACAAGATGAAGTTGAAAAACTGATCAAAGACATGAAAACATAAAAAAATAGGTAGACAGATGAAATTAAAAACCAAGTGGATGGAACCATGCCCTAGCCCACAGCCCCTCTTGGAGCCAAAATTTCAGGGCCTAACAAGACCTTCCTGGAAGCCCGTAGTTGCCTTATTTCATTTCCTATAGCCACTCAGACTGTACAAGTTGCTAGAGCTTCTTTCCTCATTTCATTAAAAGTTGATATAAAGTATATAAATATACCAAAGAACAATGAGGTTCTGACTTTACAGCCCTGAGGAGTCGTTCTCCATTTTTCATTTTCTTCTCTGAAGTAATTAAGTCCCAATTATGGAGATCCAGAAACATTATAAAAAGATTTAGTCCTAATTCTGTAGAGTGTAGTCTAGTGAACACATTGCACTGGTAGATCTAAGGTATTTTTCAGAAAGAAGGGTAATAGAATTATTTACTGGTACAACATGTATCTGGGTGATTTTCTTGACAAAGCAACATTTCGTTGTATGTCTATGGTAACCAAAGAAAACAAACTGTACCTTTTGATTGGTTGGTTCATTTTTAATTGCAAACAAGATAGTTTTCCTAACATGTTCAGGGTACTTTGTTTTTAAATGCAACACAAAATCACTACTGGGGCTGGGATACAGCTCAGTTGGTAGAGTGCTTGCCTTACAAGCACAAGGCCCTGGGTTCAATCCCCAGAACCACCAAAAAAAAAGTCACTACTGAGTAAGTTTTATGGGCAACTGGGAAACTGGTTAAGGTTTACAGAGAGAACACAACAGTTAACCAAAGGTAATAAAATTGTGTGTGCAGTTGGTAAGAGAAGCAGTTTACCAATCTTGCAATGCAAAACTAGAGATAAACCAACCATTTAAAACATTTAACAAAGGTAGATGAGTTAACAGTTTGTGAAACTTGAGCAAAATTATTTTCTTTAAAATCACTACACACCATTAGCAGTTCAGGTTCCACAGTTCTGATGAGCTGTTCTTTTCTAATGGTAGTCATCTAAAGTTAGCATGGCCCACTTAATTACTACAGCAATAAAGTATTTAACATCAGCCTATGAAAAATATAATTATATGAAAATTTTCATTCCCTTTTTATTCATCTTCAATAAAACCATTTTTAAAACTCATATTATAATGCAGAAAGGAAAGCACACTGGTACACATAAAAGTGTTTTCCTCAAAGCATAATTTGTAATTAGCCTGATGATCCAGCTTTGTAGTTTGCAACTGAAAGTAAATTAATGACATAATTTGATCTGGTAGTACTTACCATTTGGGAAAGATTAGCCTCCTTGAAAAATCAGAGATTTTGAACATCTTTTTAGAAGTGCACCAACTTCTCTCAGGTCATTAGGTTAATATGACATTAAGTTTTTATCAAATAGCATTTGGGTGATCTAAAAGAGTTTAATATATTGCACTCCCAAAGTGGACAGTGGAATCTTGGTATCCTAGGAGACACTTTAGGCACAAATACAGTGAAGAACGTACAATAACTTCTGGAAAAGTAGGAGGCTCTCACCTATTTCTTTCTATGATAGAAACAGTGGGGGATTTGACCCCAGGAAGGAGACCCATGTTCATACAACTCTACCCATGTGTCCTCCCCAGTCCACGGCACTGGCAGGCAGGACTCAGGCAGAACACCATGGTCTTACTTGTCTGAGAAGTCAGACAACAGAGCTGGGTTGTCAGCATGGTTAAAAATCAAGATGGGAAGTCCCTGAAAAGAGCAATTGCAGAAAGCAAAACCCCGAAATCTGAGTATAAAATCCTCTCAAATTTCTGACTGAAAACAGGGCCAGAACTCCAATGGACCAATAAGCAGTTTTGTGAACTGCTATGGTTTATCTTTCCAGCATATCATATGTGTTTTTCTACACTGGTCACAGTTATCTTTCTAGGACTTCAATTATATAAGCAGTTGGAGATCTGAAAGTACTAAGCAGATATTTCAACAGCTGCATATTTATGGTGCCCTAAGTTCAAAGTTCAAGTCCTGCAATGATAGAATGATATGACAAATCCTTGTATATTCCATCAACTTCAAAAGTACCACACTTTAGAAATAAAGGAGCATTTACCAGGACTAAGAGATTTACCCTAAAAGAAAGGACAAAACCAACAGATATACCCTAACAAAGCCTGCAAACTACCTCCATAAGTACAAGATGCTTGTCAGTAATTTAACTGTGTCCTAAAACAAAAGGCAACCCTACTCAAGAGTGAGGTTACAGAATCCAGATCTGCTAACGTGTATCCTCACACAATAAAAAAAAACTAGATGGGTGGGGTGGCAAGAAAATGTAACCCACAGTCAAGCACTCCAATCGGAATGGCAATGATCAAGAATACAAGCAACAATAAATCTTAGCAAGAATGTGGGGGAAAAGGTACATTCATACATTGTTGGTGGAATGCAAATTGGTGCAACTATTATGGAAAGCAGTATGGAGATTCCTCAGAAAACTTGGGATGGAACTACCATTTGACTCAGCTATCCCAGACTCCTCGGTTTATACCCAAAGGACTTAAAATCAGCATACTACAGTGACACAGCCACATCAATGTTTATAGCAGCTCAACTCACAATAGCTAAACTATGGAACCAGACTAGGTGCCTTTCAACAGATGAATGGATAAAGAAAATGTGATAGATGATAGATAGATAGATAGATAGATAGATAGATAGATAGATAGATAGATAGATGATAGATCACATTTATGATGGGATATTACTCAGCTTTAAGGAAAAATGAAATTATGGCATTTGCTGGCAAATTAATGCAGCTGGAGAATATCATGCTAAGCGAAACAAGCCAAACCCAAAAAACCAAAGGCCGAATGCTTTCTCTGATATGTGGATGCTAATTCACAATGGGCAGGGGCACTAGGGAAGAATAGAGTTACTTTAGGTTAGGTAGAGGGGAGTGAAGGGAGGCAAAGGGGTATGGGGGTAGGAACAATAGTAGAGTAAAACAGACATTATTACCTCATATACAAATATGACTGCATGACCAGTGTGATCCTACAATATGTGCAATCAGAAAAATGAGAAATTATACTCCATGTATGTATTATTTACCAAAATGCATAAATGCATTCTACTATCATGTATAACTAATTAGAACAAGTAAAAATTAAAAATTAAAAGAATTATACTGATGGCCCCAAGATTGGAATAATCAGAGACTTAGAGATAGTTAGATAAATATCTTAAATCTGTAATATCTATAGAATTAAACTGTTGTAGTTTGGATCTGGAATTTCCCCCAAAGACTTGGTTCCCAGGTTGGCGCTACTGGGGCATGGTGAAACTGTTAAGAATTAGAGGCCTAGTGAGAGGTCTAAAGACATTGAAGTCTTGCCCTTGAAGGGGATTATGGGATCCCAGTCTCCTTTTCTTTTCTGTTTTGTTTTTTTTTTCCCCCAGCCATGAGGTAAATATTTTTTCTCTGCCACACACTCTTATCATGATTGCCATGGTATGTCACAGAGGCACAAAGCAACAGGACCAACTGATAACGGACTGAAATCTCTAAAATTGTGAGCCAATCCTTTTCCAATAAACCTTTTCATTTCATAAGTTAATTATTTCAGGTGTCTATTATAGTGACAGAAAGATAACGAAGTCTACAGTATCTATACTGTAGTACAAATCTATAGTATCTATGCTCTGATCTACGGTATAACTATATAGAATATATAGAAAAATGGATAGAATAGGTAAATAAATGGGCTATTTCAATGAAGATACAAAAGCTATGAAAAATAACTAGGAGGAAACTTTAGAACTGAAAATTGGCATGTGTTAGTCACCTTTTCATTGATGTGTCCAAAAGAATTGGTAAGAACAACTTAGAGGAGGAAATGTTTACTTTAGGCTTCAAAGGTTCAGTCCATGATTGGCCAATTTCATTGCTCTAGGCCTGAGATGAGGTAGAACATCACGGTGGAAGGGTGTGGTAGAGCAAAGAAGTGGGAAGCCAGCTGACAAGATATAATCCCTGAGGGCATGACCCCATGACCTACTTCGAGCCATCCCCCATCTGCCTACAGTTACCACCCAAGTAGTCCATTACAATTATTAATACATCAAATGGATCAATATACAGATTAGGTTACAGTTCCCACAATCTAACCATTTCGCCACTAAATATTTCTGTAGTGCCTCACACATGAACTTTTGGAGGACACCTCATATCCAAACCATTACCTAATTCATCTAAAATTAAAAGGCTATAGAATGGGATTAACAGAAGATTAAATACAAGAAGAGATAGGATCATGAACTTGAAGGTTTTTAATTTGAAGCTAAGTCAAGAGAAATCATCCAATCTAAAGTACAAAGAGAAAAATTGTGTGAGGTGGGATCGGGGGGCATGACAATCCCTGGGATAGTACTAAGCAGTTAACAGACAAAAAATTGCAGTCCTAGAAAGAGAACTGTGCCCAGTGTAGAAAAACACATATGATATACTGGAAAGATAAACCATTGTAGGCACATCACATCAAATTGCTAAAAAACAAAAAGAAAAGAATCAGTCAGAGAGGGCCTGGGGGTATAGCTCATGCACAAGGCCCTAGGTTCAATATCCAACACCCCACCCCAAAAAACAGTAATCAAAAAAGGGCACATTATATTATACAAGGAAACCACAAGGATGAGAACAAACTTCTCATCAGAAACAATGAAGGCTGAAAACAATGGAACAATCTTTGTTGAAAAAATAGCTGTCTATCTAGAATTCTAAATCCAGCAAAAAATCATCAAAAAATGGAGGTGAAGTAGACATTTTGAGACAAACAAAATCCGATAGAATTGGTATTCAATAGAGTTGAGCTTCAAGAAGTTAATAATAAAAGAAGCTTTTTAGGTTAAAATTATTCCAGATGAAAGCATAGATTTGCACAAAGGAATAAAGACAGCAAATAAGTTTTATATGTGGAAATTCTTATATTTTTTTAAAGAATAAAAATGTATGTTGGGGTTTGTAATAATGAGGTAAAATACATGACAACAATATCAGAAAGGATGGAAGGAGATAAAATGCAACTATATTTAATTAAGGTTACAGATCCCTAACTTATTACAGATAGGTTTTATTAAATCACAGATGCCCATTACAATCTCAGAGTAGTATGGCTCCAAAGTCAATGTTCTTTACCAGTGTGCATTGCTGCTGTTTGTCAAGTGAACATTTTTGCCACTGATTGAGCATGAAATTGCAATATTGACAATAATGTATAGCATCATTATGATTTTAGTCAAATCCATGATTGGACTGAAAAGTCCCTAAGATTCTGAAGGTCTGGCCTGTTCACAACCATTTCTAAGGGAAGTTGCCAGAGATGTGTCCTTCTTAAAATTTGCCATGCCCTGTGGTGGTGCATAGGCCACAATTGATTGTACAGGGATCTATGCCCTAGTTAAGGGAAGCCAACCATTTGACTAGACATAAGGGAGGCAAGGAGCTGAATGACCCAGTAGAATAATCTCTGCCCAATTCGGTGGCTCAGTTTTGGATTAGAGCTAACAGAATCAATCAGACCCTCTTTCAGGGACAGTAGAGGACAGCAGAAGTAGCAGAGCAGGAAGTAGGCACAGAAGTTGGAGAACACATGAATAAGGTACATACTGTGACCACAGAGCAATGCACAACCACTTTGAAAGTGAGGACACAACCCAGCCATCTGAGCTGCTGGTTTTCACTAGATGATGAAAAGTTATTTTCCAGCTCTCCAAGAAGCCATGCTTTTGCCGAGGCCATTTCCTTACTTGACTTTCTATTATTACAACAAGCCCCTAGCACTTAAGGTAATGCAAGTGTGCCTTTGTTCCTTGCAACCTAAAAAGAGCCTGTTCAAACTTGTCTTTACAAAAAAAAAAAAAAAAAAAAAAAAAATCAGACTTGCAATATAGAGCACATTAGAACAAATAATTCAGGCATAAATAATGCCACATAAAAAGGGATTATACAACCTGAAGTCTAGGCTTTGACATTTACTTTAATACAGGGAATAAGAAAAATGCAATGAAAATTACTACACAATTGTTCAAAAGATAAATGAAAATGTGAACAGTTAAGCACCCACGGAGTTCTCTCAATGCCATTTAAAAAGCAAGCATTCTTCAAATTGTAATTTAATTCAAAGAATCAAGGCTAAGTGAGGAAGGCATTAGTAACTACGCTTATTTTTTCAGGTTCTTTATATCAAAATGAAAGTAATTTCAGCCCATAAAGTTCATTTTCAAAGATACTTCAAAAATATTTTCTCTCTCTCTCTCTCTCTCTCTCTCTCTCGTTCTCTGTGTGTGTGTGTGCGCGTGCGCGTGCGTGTGCACGTGTATCTTTTCATCATAACCAAAGTAGATTTTTGGGGGGGAAGAGGATATATACTGTTCCTAATGACTTGGAAAAAGGAAACTGGGATCTCTTTCCGTTGTCAATCAAACCATAGGAGCTTGGTTTCTCATCAACTTGAGGATCTGTGTAAATACATGTATGCTTTCCAATTAAGAAAATGACTTAAGAAAATTGCCTTAACAGCCATGTTAAGCAGTAATAATGGTTTACCTGGCATCCAACTACTTTTTTAAAGCTTACATTCCAGCTGTAATTATTTCAAAGTTCGGCATTCATCTCTTTGCATTTTCAGTGCACCATGCAGTTCTTAATATTCTTAAGTCAGTAAAATAGTTCTGTACCATTTAAAGCTTTTAATGCATTTGCTTATTGTAGCATTATTCTGGAAAATCTCTGAGAAAGACAGCCTTAGCCCCAACAGTTATTTCATTATCTTTCCTTTGGCTCTCAAATGGCCAACTGTCTGTCTCAGGGGACAAGCCCTTAAAAACTGGGAGTTTTCTGTCACTGAACATATATAGTCAGGAAACCTTTGAGGTATTAAGAGGGACAGGTTACAAACTCAGATGGGATCTTGGGTATATTTACAACAGAATTTATAATAGTACTACAAAAGAAAACGAAAACAACACACTATGAATCTTCATAGAGTACTGCACATTCCCAGGAGTTTTTTTTTTTTCCTCAAGAAACTAATTTTCTTTTTTTCTTTTTTTGAGTATCGGGTCCAACCAGGTCCTTGTGCATAGTAGGCGATATCAACCAGAGCTACATACCCAGTCCCATATATTGGAATTTCTAAAAGTACAGTGGTATACTTTTAAAATAAAGCTTATGCTGATATATACTGCCACAACCCTCTCTTCCTGCAAAACTAATAAATATTTAATATTGAGCCAGGCACATTGGCACACACCTGTAAGCCTAGAGGCTCAGGAGGCTGAGGCAGGAGAATTGCAAGTTCAAGGTCAACTTTAGCAACTTAGTGAGGCCCTAAGCAACTTAATCAAACCCTTTCTCAAAATTAAAAAAAAAAAAAATTTTTTTAAAGGACTGGGAATGTGGCTCAGTGGTTAAGCACCCCTGGGTTCAATTCCTGATACTAATAAATAAATAAATAATACTGAGATCATGTACTTATGACTTAGTGTACTTACTTTATTATAATCATTCTTAATATAAATAGCTTAGTTTAATAGGTAAGCAGTATTTGGACATCATCTTTTAATTCTGGTAACATTGTTCTACACGTTTTATTTGTACTATTCAATAAGTACCACTTTCATTGACATTTAAAGTAAATCGATCCAGTGATTCATGCTGTTTCTTCAAAGTATACTCACAAAACCCATTCTAGCTTAAGCACTACACTGTCAGATATACCATGTAATAACTTATATATGCTAAACACAATTTTATAACTTTTACCTATATTTCTACTAAAACTTGACGTGTATTCAATTGACAACAATCATAAAGATTGATAATGGGGGGTATGGAGTAATCTGCAAATACTAATGGGAATGCAAACTTATAGACCTTTTGGAGAAAAATTTGGTATTAACAAAATTTTATATATACAGTTTGACCTAGCAGATTCACGTGTAGATTAATCCAACAGAAATACCAGTATAGGGGAACCAAAATATTGGCACAAGTAAATGAAACATTATTGGAAACAGTGACAAATAAATTTGTTCAGAAGGGGCTGGGGCTGTAGCTCAGTGGTAGTGTGCTTGCCTTGCACATGTGGAACACTGAGTTCGATCCTCAGCACCACATAAAAATAAAGATATTGTGTCCATCTACAACTAAAAAAATTAAATTTAATTTAAAAATCTATACAGAAAAGGTCATACAGCGGACCCGAGATTTCTATCCTTAGAAAGGTCCACTTCCAAGGCTGGCCCTTGACTAATATCTAGGACCTTGGATGGTGAAAGTGTTCCATACTCTTACATACAGCTTTCCTTAAAAATCTAAACTTGGTTTATTTCGCTTAGCATGATATTCTCCAATTCCATCCATTGACCAGCAAATGCCATAATTTCATTCTTCTTTAAAGTTAAGCAATATTCCATCCTCTCTCTCTCTCTCTCTATATATATATATACACATGTATATTTATACACACATATACATACACACACACACATTTTCTTTATCCATTCAGTTGTTGGAGGATAGCTAGATTGGTCTATAGTTTAACTATTGTGAGTTGAGCTGCTATAAACACTCACGTTGGGTGCGTCATGGTAGTAGGCTGATTTTAAGTCCTCTGAGTAAACCAAAGACCGAATGTTCACTATGTAGCTGATATGCTAGTAAAGAACAGAGTTACTTTAGATTAGGTAGAGGGAAGAGAGGGGAAGGGGTACAAGGGTAGGAAGGATAGTAGAGTGAAACAAACGTTATTACCTCATGTACGTGTATGATGGCATGACTGATGTGTTCCTACCAATAGGTACAATAAGAAAGATTAGAAATTAAACTCCATTTATGATTTATCAAAATGCATAAATGTATTGTCACATATAATTAATTAGAATAAAAATATTTTTGAAAATCTAAACCTGGATATATGACATTATCACAGAAATGATGAGGTACTATACAAGCCAACACCCAAAGGCATTGGGACTCAATTGGTTTTAAAAATAAGCTTTCCTTACTGTTTAAGACACTTTTGAGTTTTACTATTTAAGAGTCAAAAGCACTCCTCTGGATTTCCATTTCTGTTGGCTTATATATAAAAAAACACTGAAATTATAGGCCTGAACTCTAGGTTTATATCCAACACATCACTTACTAACCTCATGAATGTGAGGAAGGCACATCCCATCCTGAGGTAAGTTTCTTTGTTGTACAAGTGAAAGGCCATCCTGTATTTCATAAGTACTACTGTAAAAGAGATTGAGACTCAGTGTGTTAGCTGGGCAATACTGATAAATGCTAATGATCAAAAGAATGGGAGCCCAACTAGACTAAGATATATTCCATGCTTGTATAATCATATCAAAATGGATTTTATTGTCATGTACAACTAAAAATAACCAATAAATTTTTAAAAATGTTACTGATCAGACAAAGTCTAGCCAATAACCTGGTATAATGTGGCCAACAGTGGAACCACACTGAGTGTTCCAATCCTAGAATCCCAGAAGCTCTGCCCAATGTCCATGTTATGAAAACTCCCCCAACTATTACCAGACATGTCTAACAGTTAAGGGAAACACCTGCTTTTAGTAACAACTACGATGGCATGAATTTTAATAAATGCAAGCTTTATTTGGGTCAGCATTAGTATTTTAATGCAAAAAGATTACATATAAGATATGCATTTTCACTCCACAGGATATTCACAGATTTGGATTTATTCTTCAACCAAGACTTTAAATTCCTGAATCTTCCAATGCTGGAAAACAACATGGAGCATAATCAATAGTAAAGCAGGTTGAACCAGTAGGCGCAGTGGCACACGCCGGTAATCTCAGTGGCTTGGGAGGTTGAGGCTGGAGGATCATGAGTTCAAAGCCAGCCTCAGCAATTTAACGAGGTCCAAAGCAATTCTTCGAGACCCTGTCTCTAAATAAAATATAAAAAAGTGGCTGGGGATGTGGCTCAATGGTTAAGTATCCCTAGATTTAATCCTCCATATCACACACACACACACAAAAAAGACAGGTTGAACCAACCACATGGTATAGAAATGGTTTGATACTGGCAGCAATCAAACATCATAGCTCAAGCAATCTCTGTTTAAATGTCTGAAATGAGAAATTAAGACGGGTCCATTCATGAAGCTATAGAAATATTTTCTGTGATTATTAGAAATAATATGTTAAGTATTACACTTAAACTTTATTAACTACTGTTTATATATGGATACAAATATACATATATCCACATATACACAAACATATATGAATACATACACATATACATTAGACCAAGGAGAGCTTTAAAACAAGCGCCAAAGAATTGTAATTAATTGTAGAAGTAGAAAATGAGTTGTGAACTTAAGTTATTAAATCACATAAGCTATTGAGCTTCATATGTTTCAAAATAAGCTTAAGTTTCATGTTAAAAAATAAAGCAAATAAGGCAAAAATTTTATTGGACTTAACCACACAATAGAAAAACTAGTAAATATACATCATATACAAATCCATTACCATAAATACAAAATTCACTTACATGTAATAAATATTCACATTTTAATAAAAAATTTAAATAAGTTGTTAATATTACCAGAACTGTTAAGACAAGAGACTATCACAAAACAGGGTTATTTCTATAATATTCTAAATGCAAATTTTATCTTTATTTATATTGACTTTAAGACAGAAAATTAAAAATTACATTTCCAGGGCTGGGGATATAGCTCAGTTGGTAGAGTGCTTACCTCGCAAGCAAAAGGCCCTGGGTTCAATCCCCAGCACCGCAAAAAAAATTAAATTTCCAAGTAATCTCATACTCCAACTCTTAAACTATGTTGAGATACTCCCATTTCAAAGAAATAACTGTTTCCCAGAAGAATTATTTTGAATACTGGCAATCCTCTTGTTCACAAAACATAAATCTTTTCTTCGGTCAGAAAGCTCAAAATTTTAAACTTTACATCAGGCTCTTCATTCAGTGTTTTCTTTTCCTCTTGGGTACAGTGAACTCTAAAGACACAGAGTTAAGAAATTAGTCAGTTCTAAAGAAAAAAATTGACAATTAAGTGATAATAATATACATTTAAACTATATGGATATTTAACTGGTATAATGTAAGAATGCCCTCACAGCAAAGATACAAAAATCTTAAGCCTGACACGTACATACATTTTCTTCTTTGAAATAATATTGCAGTTTAAAATTCACTATCTCCATTGAGACAGTAAGATCTCAATCTCATTGAGATCCATTCTATTGAGATAATGAATCTTAGTCATCCTAAATTCTACTTAATAATTAGTAAGTTCCTTTGCAGATATTTCATAGAGGTACACCTTCCCTATAATTAGCATTGACCCAGGGTGCCAGATGTGAAAGGTGTCTAGGCCAATGCTATGAGAGATTGTCTAAGACTTCAATTTCATTTCAATTAAACCTGAAAATACAACCTAAAACACTAGCACCATACATCTTTCTGGCCACCACAGCAGATGTCATAACCAACAGCTAAAGAAGTATCCATCTTATTAGAAGATACAAAAACATGAAAATTAGGAAAGATCGTGTATTCCCCCAAGGAAAAACACAAGGAATGGCGAGGAAAGGAGAAAAAATTAGGAAAAAAGAAAACAGATTCCTAGAAAAGAGTGGTAGTGGGGATGAAAAGTAAAGTGAGCCAAGAGAACTCTGTCCAGATGACAGAGCAGAGGTCTGGCAGAGTTTTTTAAAAAGATGAAACTGACAGATCCTAACAGGTATCTGTATTCATTCATTTATTGTATTATCATTCACTTTCAAGTGTCATACTAATGGTATGATTAATACTGCCATACTAATGGTCTGATTAATAATAATTCCCCAAGAACCAAAGACAGAAGGATCACAAGAACACACAGCTAACTATCATGTTTTTCAAGGATTCTAAACCTTGATGCTCTATGAGCATACTTCCTTCACTTGTCACTTTCATCTGTACCTGTTTCACTAAAACTTTCAGTCTCCTCTTCCTCTTCTGTAATTACAGGCATACTCAGACTTAAAGATGTTTCTTCCTTATGTACATTCTTCACATTACCTGTAACATTTAGAAATATTTGGAAAAATGATTTTACATGAAAACAAAGAAAATAAATCTGTAAGAAAAAACTTTACACAAATAATGTCATTCCAGTAACATAAATACTAGAATGGTTTCAGTTTTGGTCTGAACCAAAAACGGAAATTATAATGGTAAACAGAAATATGCATTCTAGAATACATATCTTTTTTAAAGGATGACCACATCCATATCTGTGCTTTAAAAAGTCCCTAATTCTTCCACTAAAGAAAATGGAGACAGGCCTGGTGGTACACGCCTGTAATTCCAGCAGCTCAGGAGGCTGAGGCAGGAGGACTGAGAGTTCAAAGCCAGCCTCAGCAACAAGAAGACACTAAGCAACTTAGTGAGACCCTGTCTCTACATAATATACAAAAAAGGGCTGGGGATGTGGCTCAATGGTTGAATGCCCCTGAGTTCAATCCCTGGTTCCCCCCCACCACCCCTCAAAAAAGAAAATGGAGAAAAAGAGAAGCAGCAAAATTAGCTCAAAACACAGATATCTCATTTGGTTTGTATCACAAACAACAGGAGGTATATCTGCACACATCACAGAATTATCATGTGGATTACATCCATTTTATCTAATTAGTTAATCACAAATTAATTTTAAAATTGAATAGCCTTCTGTTTTTAAGTTTTGTAGGGAGCGGTGTGTGTGTGTGTGTGTGTGTGTGTGTGTGTGTGTTATGGACTGAACCCAAGGTCTTGTGCATGCTGAGCATGCATTCTGCCACTGAGTACAGCCTCAGCCAGCTCTATTTTTTAATAAGACACATTTTCTTCTTCCAACACATATGTTCTACAAGATATTTAGATATTTCTCCAGTCATAATTTACCTGTCTTTCCACTTAAAAAAAAAACTAGATATTTTCTACATAAACTTTGTGTTGCTTGAAGAAATACCCTAATTAATCAAATGCCATTGTCATATCAGATGCCATTTGGCACACAATTTCCACGTCACCAAAGCAACCCCATACACATTTTATTCCTTATGCAGGCTGTTCTCTGCCACACCTAGACCATTTCATATGTTGTTTATTAACCCGTTTCTTCACAGTCTGCATCTTCCCCTCCCTTTACTCCCCTCTACCTAACCTAAAGTAACTCTGTTCTTTCCTAGTGCCCCTGCCCATTGTGAATTAGCCTCCCCATATCAGAGAAAACATTCAGTCTTTGGTTTTTTTGGTTTGGCTTATTTCACTTAGCATGATATTCTCCAACTCCATCCATTTATGAGCAAATACCATTTTTAAAGTTGAGTAATATTCCATTGTACATATATACCACATTTTGTTTATCCCTTCATCTGTTGAAGGATACCTAGGTTGGCCCCATAGTGAAGCTATTATGAGTTGAGCACATAAACACTGATGTGGCTGTGTCACTGTAGTATGCTGATTTTAAGTCCTTTGGGTATAAACCAAGGAGTGGGATAGCTGGGTCAAATGGTGGTACATTCCAAGTTTTCTGAGGAATCTCCATATTGGTTTCCATATGGTTGAACCAATTTGCATTCCAACTAGCAACGTATGAGTATACCTTTTTCCCCACATTCTTGCCAACATTTATTGTTGCTTGTATTCTTGATAATTGCCATTCTGATTGGAGTGAGATGAAATCTTAGAGTAGTTTTGATTTGCATTTCTCTAATTGCTAGAGATGTTGAACATTTTTTCACTTACAAATTTTTCAGTTCGTCACAAAACAATAATTAGTATCACCTGTCCAAAATTACTAACATTGTTCTTCACAATCTTTTAGCTATATACATCAATATTATCAATTATTTTTAAAAATCTATATTTACTTAAAAGAATCTATCCAACAATATCAAGGGAAGGAAGGATTTCTGAGTTAAAAATGACAGCTGAGAAGCAAAGCTTCATCTTGTCAATGGAGGATTAACAAGGTTTTAGAGGTCTATTTCTACATTCAATCAATCAGTGTTCTCTGAAAAACTTAACAAAAAATACAGTGTTTTGCCCATCTAGAGTGCAGCCAGAAACCAAGAATCACACAAAACTTCAGGACATTTGCCTCAAAGTCCACCTACTCACAGGTGTGTTCCTCAGGCCTTTACTTAGAACCTCATTACATTTATTGTATATAAAACTGAAATGAATGGTTAATTGGTTTCCTAGGCCATAACAAGTGTAGAGGCAGCAAAAAACTGCTACATGGCTGCACTCAGAAAGAGACCTAGTTACTGTAAAGGTCACAGAAAAACCTTTTTAAAAAAAGAAGGCCCAAGTATGAAGTACTGCAGCATGAAGCCATTTAGTATAAAATAAATTGCCCCACATAGTTAAAATACTTCTTAATAGGATTACTATATTATAAAACCTAGAAAAATAATGTTCATGATAATAATCATGAATCATCAGGAAAATTAAATTATGTTCAGGATAGAGTGTTCTAGAGAGGAGAGAGCATAAAATACATTTTAAATTATTTTCCTACATATGAAAATGATAAATGAACACTAGAAAACAAGAAACATCAAAAGAAAGCAATATATTTTAGAAAGGTATCAACCAAACTACCTTAAAATTTTTAAAGTAATTTTTTACACTTAAGTCATTAATTCCAGTATTCACAAAACTAACTCCCCAGAAAGAGTCAGGTGGATAGTTTTACCATGCTCAA
This sequence comes from Glaucomys volans, assembly GCA_020662805.1. NCBI lineage: Eukaryota > Metazoa > Chordata > Mammalia > Rodentia > Sciuridae > Glaucomys > Glaucomys volans. The sequence goes on along the minus strand of JAJEJO010000204.1, from coordinate 648,254 downwards.
ATCTACTTGTGTGGAATGCAACCGTCAGTTACAGACCAAATGGCTACTAGACATGCAGCTAGAATACAACCAAGAATGAACTTAATTTAAGTGCATGTCTAATCTGAGTTGCAGATCCACATATTCCCAATTACCTGAGAGGTAGCACAGTTATTGACTCAAATCTGGATTCAGATAGACTCATACAAGTCTCAGTTTTGCTATTTATTAGTCAGGTGACCCTGGACCTGTGAGAAAAATGTCAGTAGATGGCAAGTGCTACATGAATCATGGCTGTCATCATCTTTACATCATGTCATTACTATTACTGATGTCCTTACAACATTCGTATTACATCCTAAAAATGATGAACAAGTACAATTGAAACAAATAATACAAGTAAATTCAATCAATATACTAGGCACCTGTTTGTGTGCCAGAAAGCTATTACAGGAACTGAATCTGGAAAGACAGCCTAGGGCAAACTCTCCCCCAAATGAAATCCTCATCATACATCCATATTTCTCCAACCTTGAAGACACCAACGTCCCTCCAAGGGCTTAGACATTCAGCATTCTTGTCGCATCCCTTCCATCAGCCTTCATGTTTGCTCTCATAGCTATTAGCCTCTCTGTAAATTCCTACAACCACCTGGCTAGAGTCATTACTACTGTATCAGCCTTCTACATATTCCTTTTTCAGCCTGTTATCTCCTATCTACCACGCTACTCCCAGATTGATCTTTTCCAAGGAAAACCCCTATTGTGCCACTTTGTTTCAAAAGTTTCAGAAAACACCACTTCAGCTACCTTAAAGGGTCTTGATTGTACATTTAAGGCTGAATCACAATACAATCCAACACATTTATCCAGCATTAATAGTGAATACATCTTTTATACTCCAACCCAAATGAACCCCTCACTGTATGTCCCAGATACTTTGTCTTTTTTTCATGCTGATCCCTCTGCTTGTCTTATTATGAACTTTCTCTAGCTTTTTAATAACTGCAAAGTACTCCTATGTAGGGGCTGACAATTTCATCTTCTCAAATTTTTAAATGTTATACATTTGAGCTGTATAGTCTTTGCCATTTCAAATAATCCTGCAATGAAATATCTTTGTGCATGTCATTTAACAGAATGAATTCCTAGAAATTGAATTTCTAAGTTAAATGGTGTGCACAATGACAGATGATTTCAAATTGCTGTCTGAAAAGGATGTGCCAATTTACTCTCTCACTTAAATTCAGAGATTTTCATGTCCTCACATTTTCATTATTGTGGGTATTCAGCTACTTTTAATCTTTGCTGACCTATCAAATGATATCAAAATTATGTTTTAATTTATACTTTAATTATTAACAAAATTAAATACCTGTGTTAGTCAGCTTTGTGTCACTATGACTAAAATACTTGACAAGAATAACTTAGAGGAGGAAATATTTATTTTGGCTCAGAGGTCCAGAGGTTTAGTTCATAGTCAGCCACGTCCAACTCTGGGCTCAAGGTGAAGCACAACATCAAGGCAGGAGCGGGTGTGGTAAAGAAGCACTGCTCCATCCATGGCAGCCAGGAAGAGAAGAAAGGAAAGGTAGGAAGGAGCCACAGGGAAGACAAACCCCCCACTGAACCACCTCCTCCAGCCATTCCCCACCTACCTACAGTTACCACCCAGGTAGTCCATTCAACCTAGGATGGACGGATTACACCACAGCTCTCACAATCAATCATTTTACCTCTGAATATTCCTGCATTAACACAGGAGCTTTTGGAGGATACCTGGTATCCAAACAATAACATTCTTTATATATACATTTACATTTCATTGTTTGTGAATTGCCTATTCATGTCCTAAACCCATTTTTCCAATGACTCTCATCAATTTGTAAGAGCTTTCCTAAAATGAGACATTTTAAATTATCATACATACTGTAAACAGTCTGGTAATATCTTTTGCCATTTACAGAATATAAAGCTCTTCTCTCTGAAAAAACTCTGAAATCCAAAATATCCACCAAGTATGATATTGTATACCTGTAATTACAGCTACTTGGGAGGCTGAAGCAGGAGGATCACAAGTTTAAGGTCAAGCCAGGCAACTTAGCCAGACCTACATAAAAATAAATTAAAAGGACTGGGAGGTAGCTCAATGACCCAGTACTTGCCCAGCATGAGTGAGGTCTGGGGTTTTAAAAAACTTTAAAGAGAAACTATGAAACACTTAGATCTTTATTCAGGTAATTAACACTCCTTTTCTTCAGAGATTTTACAATATTATATGAGCTACAAAGCAAGTTAGCTGGAATACTTAAGCTATGATCAAAGACCTGAATTCAGGTCATATTTAATTATACTTTCATTCTTTCTCCTGGGTTAAATTCTTAAATTCTTGCTGACACCATAAATAAATTCAATTAACAGATCTCAGATGTGTTACACAGCCTTTATGTATGCTAATTTCAGAGTTTATAAAATCACATTTTCAGTGACTATGTTAAGTAATAAAATATGGTTGGCTGGTAAAGGAAGTGATTTTTCATAAATTAACCTGTCAAACATTAAACATGAAAGGAACTTTCAATAAATTTCTTTCCCATCTTGCACTTGTTCTTCAGCAACAGAAAAAAACTGTTTTTCTGGTGTTTTTTTTTTTTTTGTATACAAATGGGGCACAACTTTTCATTTCTCTGTTTGTACACAATGTAGATTCACACCATTCATGTAATCTTACATATACATAGGGTAATACTGTCTGTCTCAGTCTACTATCTTTCCTTCCCTCACCCCTCCCGTCCCATTTTCCTCTACAACATCCAAAGTTCCTCCATTCTTCTCTTGTCCCCATCCCTACTTCCCTCCCCCCTGTTATGTATCATCATCCACTTATCAGAGAAAACATGCGGCCTTTGGTTTCTTGGGCTTGGCTTATTTCACTTAGCATGACATTTTCCAACTCCATCCATTTACCTGCAAATGCCATAGTTTTATTCTTCTTTATGGTTGAGTAATATTCAATTGTGTACATATACCAGTTTCTTTACCAGTTTATCAACTGAAGGGCATCTGGGTTGGTTCCACAATCTAGCTATTGGGAATTGAGCAGCTATGAACATTGATGAGGCTACATCACTGTAGTATGCTGATTTTAAGTCCTTTGGGTATAGGTCAAGGAGTGGGATAGCTAGGTCAAATGGTGGTTCCATTCCAAGTGTTCTAAGGAATCTCCATACTGCTTTCCAGACTTGCTGCATCAATTTGCAACTCCACCAGCAATGTATGAGTGTACCTTTTTCTCCACATCCATGTCAACATTATTGCTTGTGTTCCTGATAATAGCCATTCTAATTGGAGTTAGATGAAATCTTAGAGTGGTTTTAATTTGCATTTCTCTAATTACTAGAGATGATGAGCACGTTTTCATATATTTGTTGATCACCTGTATATCTTCTGTGTAGTATCTGCCCAGTTCCTTAGCCCATTTATTGATTGGGTTCTTTGAATTTTTGGTGTTAACGTTTTTTAAGGTCTTTATAAATTTTAGAGATCAGTGTTCTGTCTGAAGTGTGTGTGGAAAAGATTTTCTCCCACTCTAGGCTCTCTTTTCACATTATTTATTATTTCCTTTGCTGACAAAAAGCTCTTTAGTTTGACTCTGTCCCATTTATAGATTCTTGCTTTGATTTCTTGCACTCTGGGGGTCTTGTTAAGGAAGTCTGGTCCTAAGTCAACATGATGAATTTTCGGGCCTACTTTTTCTTCTATTTGGTGAAGGGTCTCAGGTTTAATTCCTAAATCCTTGATCCATTTTGAGTTGACTATTGTACAGGATGAGAGATAGGAGTTTAATTTCATTTTACTGCATATGGATTTCCAGTTTTACCACCATTTGTTGAAAAGGTTATCTTTTCTCCATTGTATGTTTTTGGCACCTTTGTCTAGTATGAGATACCTGTATTTATGTGGGTTTGTCTCTGTATCTCCTACTTTGTACCATTGGTCGACTTGTCTATTTTGGTGCCAATACCATGCCATTTTTGTTACTATTCCTCTACAGTAGAGTTTTAGGTCTGGTATTGTGATACCTCCTGCATCATTCCTCCTGCCCAGGATTGCTTTGGCTATTCTGGGTCTTTTATTCTTTTTTTTTTTTTTTTAATTTTTTGATTCATTGAACACAAATGGAGTACAGCAATTGTATTTCTAGTTGTATACAAAGTAGAGTCACCCCATCTGTGCATTCATACATGTACACAGGGCAATGATGTCTGTCAACATACTGTTATTATTCTTACCCCCCAACCTCAACCCCACCCCTCCCTTCCCTCTATGCTCTCTATCCTTTCTCCATTCTTGCCATCATTCCACCCCACATTATGCATCATCATTCACTTATCAGAGAGACCATTCGGCCTTTGGATTTTTGGGATTGGCTGATCTCACTTAGCATAACAGTCTCCAACTCCATCCATTTACCTCCAAATGCCATAGTTTTATTCTTCTTTATGGCTGAGTAATATTCCATTATGTATATATACCACAGTTTCTTTATCCATTCATCTACTGAAGGACATCTAGGTTGGTTCCACAATCTAGCTATTGTAAATTGAGCAGCTATGAACATTGATGTGGCTGCATCACTGTAGTAATCTGATTTTAGGTCCTTTGGGTATAGGCCAAGGAGTGGGATAGCTGGGTCAAATGGTGGATCCATTCCAAGTTTTCTAAGAAACCTCCACACTGCTTTCCAGAGTGGCTGCACCAACTTGCATTCCCACCAGCAATGTATGAGTGTACCCTTTTCCCCACATCCTCGCCAACACCTGTTGTTGCCTATATTCTTAATAAAAGACATTCTAATTGGGGTAAGATGAAATCTTAAGGTGGTTTTGATTTGCATTTCTCTTATAACAAGGGATGTTGAACATTTTTTCACAAATCTGTTGTTGCTTGTAGATCTTCCTCTGTAAAGTGTCTGTTCAGTTCCTTGGCCCATTTATTGATTGGGTTATTAGTATTCTTGGTGTAAAGATTTTTGAGCACTTTGTAGATTTTGGAGATTAGTGCTCTATCTGAAGTGTGTGTGGCAAAGATTTTCTCCCACTCTGAAGGCTCTCTCTTCACATTGCTGATTGTTTCCTTTGCTGAGAAAAAGCTTTTTAGATTGACTTTATCCCAATCATTGATTCCTGCTTTTATTTCTTACACTTTGGGAGTCATGTTAAGGAAATCTGGTCCTAGGCCAACGTGATGAAGATTTGGACCTATTTTCTCTTCTATTAGGTGCAGAGTCTCTGGTCTAATTTCTAGGTCCTTGATCCATTTTGAGTTGAGTTTTGTACAGGGTGAGAGATATGAGTTTAGTTTCATTTTGCTGCATATGGATTTCCAATTTTCCCAGCACCATTTGTTGAAGAGGCTGTCTTTTCTCCATTGTATGTTTTGGCTCCTTTGTCAAGTATGAGATACCTGTATTTATGTGGGTTTGTCTCTGTGTCCTCTATTCTGCACCATTGATCTACCTGTCTATTTTGGTGCCAATACCATGCTGTTTTTGTTACTATTGCTCTGTAGTATAGTTGAAGGTCTAGTATTGTGATACCCCCTGCTTCGCTCTTCTTGCTAAGGATTGCTTTAGCTATTCTGGGTCTCTTATTCCTCCAAATGAATTTCATGATTGCTTGCTCTATTTCTATGAGGTCCGTCATTGGGATTTTAATTGGAATTGCATTGAATTCGTATAGCGCTTTTGGAAGTATGGCCATTTTGACAATATTAATTCTGCCTATCCAAGAACATGGGAGATCTTTCCATCTTCTCAGAT